>JAHZMT010001766.1:0-33055 GCA_027743785.1 Sinhomidia bicolor | reverse complement strand
CATTTCTACTTATATAATATATATATATATATATTATATATATTATATATATATACCTAATTTATATAGACTCTGACACTGTCACTAAATATTGAAATTCTTACAATATTCTTTTGAATGCGTTTGTACGAAGTAAGTTAATCGGTAGGAGCAAAAAAATAATAATGACAATCATAGATAAAAAATAAACTTTAAATATATAGCTTCTTATTTACATATTTGCACCATAACTAATATTCTGGAGAAGTTTCTGATTACAATAATGTTTCCATTATTTGTTCTCCATTCATTTTTCTAAAATTATAAGTTAAGTTTTTTTACAAAAAAAACTGGAATATGCCTATAGATACAACAGAGATGTAAGTAAAAAGGTAAGCATGACTTTTTTATCACACGTACTGATTATTAATAATACTTTTGATTTAATCACATATATCTATATCTAATCTAATGCTACTATTATACTTTTATACTGATATCTTTTTACATTTTTAATATGCTCATGATCACATTTACTTACATTTCCAAATTTGCTTACGTATTTTAGGACATAATGGATTATGCACCCAAAAAGTTTTTTTTCTATTACCGTTCCTTGTAAATGTCTCGTTGAAATAATAATAAATATAATATGTATTGTTTCGGAGCTCCTTGGTTTTCAGTTTTCAAACAAAAGTTGTATTAAAGTGATGAGTTTTGTTTTTAAATAAGTTTGATTTAGTTTGTTAAGTCTTGACAGACGGAAGAGTAGCTTGTGGATTCAATGTGTTGGTTCCTTGGAGTTACTACCATGGCTGTTGCAACTGTCGACGACATGGACTGTAAAGTATCAAATAAATTTTAAAATAGTTAATTTTTTAAAAAATGAATTCATTTCAATAAAAAGCCTTCTCAAACATATTTTAGTTTTTCTAGGTGTACTTCAATAGTTTTTGTGTCGATTAGGTATTTACCGATCAAGTAATTCTACTCAACATTCTGTAGTTTTTAGGTGGTTCAAGCTTTACATGCATATAAGGTCATGTAAAATAATGCAAAGAAAAATCAATATAAATGGCTAAAGTGGTAATGAGATTGAATAACAAGGCATGCACAAATAAAAAATACCAGGCCAGAAATTTTATATCAGAAAAATAGTACTTTAATACATATCAAATATGCTTATTATAGAAATGGTTTGTAGGTGGGGATTTTGGTGACACGCATAAACCTTCAACATGTTACTTGGCTAATTACTACTGCCTTCTTTATTTTTTAGCAATTTTACAACAACCAAAAATTTTGCTTCAGCAAGCTGCAACTACGGTTTTTACCCATGCATTTCAGCCCAAATGACAAGTCCTCAGACAACCGTTAATTTAATCTGGAAAAGCAACGCCAGTGAATGTATCCAACTTGCTTTACATATTTTTATGAAAGTGAAACGTTTTGTGAAAGCTTCAATACATTCTATAATAAGTAGTAAACGAACAAGACTATTAAAGCAAAAAAACAGTGGAACAATAGGAAGGAAAGATTGAAACACAAACCCTTTGTAACGCTGATATATCATTTTTTCCCTTCCAGCTTTTTATTTTATTGGAAGACATCACTTCTGCAACAAACAAAGTACGCACGTTACGCACTAGGACAACAGGGTGTGCATATACTAATCCAGTACACTTTTCAGTTTATATTTACAACATACTGCACGTTCTAGTACTGGAAAAACAAGTTCATTTAATTTGTAGATTTTTCAGAGTGAAAGAATGTACTAAAGGAAAGCGAATTACAGAAAAGTTCTGAAGAACAGTAGCTGAGATTTCCCTTTAAGCGATCTATAGCTGCCATATTGAATGAAATGTAAAGTTGGCCCACAACCATGGAAATAATGAAGACAAATAACAGTAATAATATATGCTGTTATCGCTTTGTAGCTCAATGAGTTGCAACATTGTAGTTCAGTTGTACTTGTGAGCGGAGTGAAGCACAGCTTTCAAGCCTTCGTCTCAAATGTTCGCTTTTATTCTTCGATTACCTTCCTCCAATTTACTTTCATTTTAGTACTAGTAATAACGAACAACTTCTTACCAGAGAGGTCAGATCATCCTATATGAATATTCTTGTAATCATTACCGATTTCCCTGCTATACATGTTACCATTATAGTACACTTGCACAAATACGATTATTGATGTACCTGAAGAACGTGATTTTGCTAGCCCTGATTGAAGTATATAGCAGCTCCTTGTATCCTTGAACTCCTGGTCTTGTATCAAATGTACTGTCACTGGATTTAGTGGATTTTTTTTGCGTGTGTGAGATTGGAGGACTGTGTGAAATCCCAACTTCTAATCAACAATTATCTCTTCCAACACTCCATCTTTATTCCCTTTTCCCTTTGAATAAGAAATGTAAGCAGTGAGATTGCGTTTGTTCAAAAATAATCTAACAAGTAGGTAGGTAGTCATTTTACAGATACACACGTTCAATGTTTGCTACGGCAGCTATATATGATTAATATTTTATAAAGTGGAACATATGAAGTATTCAAGGTATGTCCAATGATATAGTAAACCGGTTACCCTTCAATATTTTAGTAATATCCTCTTTGAAACTAAAAACCTAAAAGTTGTTACTGTGCAACGATGCTGTTATTTCCTGTTGGTATTGCTTCTCTACGGTAAGACCGGTATAATTAAAAATATAAACCTTGGATTATAGTTTAATAATATCTACACGGAAAAAAACTCAAATGTCTTCAGTGGATAATTATGGTGAAACGATGATTTTGTGAGAGTGAAAATTTAATATGAACTAGAACAGTTTTACACTTTACACAAGATTGTACAATTAAGTCATGCAAAGGTTCTAAAATGAAACAATAACCTATAAAATGTACGTAACGGCGATGAATTTCAAAACATACAATTTACTTTGATGACTTTGCTGTCCTTCATCTTTTCTTAATAGTGTAATCATTTAAACTTGAAAAAAAGAGATTCTACAAGCGTGAAAAACAAAGTTTGGGTTTGTCTACGAGTTCAATTTTTTAAACCAACTTTTACTTAAAATCTACTTCTAGGAAAACCAAACTCAAAATTCCGCTAAATTGTATGTTTTTAGTAGATGGCTACAGTGGAAAGGAAACATCTCTGTTGAATGCAAAAAGGCAGAATAATAGAAATTTATATGTTTAAATTCCGTATTAAGCCTAAGAGTACACATGTTGTCATCGGTGGACATTGACGAAGTGTGAGAAAAGTTTTTGTTATGATGCACAACTTTTTTTCCAAGTGAAAATAAAAACCTGTAAGCTTGAAAACGCTAGTTCTGCGAAGAGTAAAGAAAAACTTTTGCAAATATGTTTCTTTCAACAAACTTGTGTTTGTGCCGATAAAAGTACTAACTAACTAAGAAAGAGCCACGCATCTTGCTCGTACCTTGCTGTGTGGTTTCTCACTGTAGTGATGAAAGTAGGTGGTAGTAACAAAACGAAATAAAACATAAGAAAACAACTTTCTCTCTCCCTTTCTCTCCGAAAAGCGTATAAAGGTATTTAGGTACATAATAAATCATAGTATTAGGGATACAAAAAAATATACATAAAGTCCATATTATGTTTTAAACATCAAGGAATTATCTGGACAAAGAGCAAATACAATGGCAGAATCAAGCTATTTAAAAGTGTTTGTCTCTTGTCACCCCTATAGTAAGTGGTGGTTTCAATGTTCAAAGTAGAATAGGACAAAGCACGAACAAAACATATACATTTATATACACACAATTTGCTACTTTGTTTCATGTTGAGTTTCATTCAACGGAATATATGTAAGGAAATAAAGAAATGGACAAAGAGTAGGGATAAAAGTTGCTTGGAAAGAAAACGTAACAATTGAACTTTCAAGATTAGAAAAGTAGCTTGATTCTACAGTTGAGATTTTTATACATCAAACAGAAAACCATAATTTTCTTAAGTCAAGCTAGAGTTGCGGTAATGGTATAATATTCAGTAAAAGTAGAAAGTTTCCTTTATTTCATTCCATTAGTGAGATATGGGAAAAGGAGGATGAAAAAAGGTTTTTACTTTGAAAAAAAATAAGATACTGCACGTCGTCAGAAGCACACAAAGAGTTAATCTTGTGATCTTCTAGTTTGGACCAAAAGGGTTTCTCTCAGCCTGACAGAAAAAAAGTGTAAGGGAACAGCAACACGCAAGTACATAAATAAAATATCATCTCAATCTAGTAAAGTTAATAAACAAGGAGTCAGCCAGCTCACTCTCATCCTTTTATAAGCTTTCAATTGTGTTTCCAACAAAAAGTTTTCAATGGAATTTTGAAAGCTGTTAGTCAGATTTAGATTTTCTCGATAATAGATTTATAGACTTTTAGTGGCAAATGACTAATGACAAAATTCTGTAAAAGTTGACAGTATCAGGAAATTACTTTTCAGTTTGTGATAATGGCGGAAACAACTGCTTTTCATGTTACTTTTGAACAAGCGTGAATAGGTATGTATGTAATTAAAAATCAAAATAGAATTCCTAAAAACACATAATTAATAATTAATGAGTAGAATTTCATTTCTGCGCTAATTTATTTATCTGGTTTGGGTTCTACCATTTTTGAGCATCATAATTGCAAAAAAATGATATGATTAAGTTACACTTGCAAACTCATTTCATAACCATCTACCTACCTATTCGACTTATCACCTTTCACCAAAATCGAGTAGGGAGTTAATTACGTGCAAAAGGTATTTGCTGAGAAGTCTATAAATACACTCCTCCACTATTGTTGCCAGTTCTGAGAGATTTTTGTTTTTTTATACTTGAGTGAGTATATTATTACATATTTAGTTTCATTTATTACATGAAAATTTCTCATTTGGCAAATTTAACCGTGTATTCGATCTTCTCTTTGTTAAGAACATTTGTATGATTTCTAGTATTCATCATTTCTCATCAACAAAGTGGTCTTACAAAAGCATTACTACACTTTCATCAACACTTTATTGTCAGTGAATCGACTCATACAGTTTTGTTATTATGACAAAAAGGAAAATGAGATGAGATTGTAACATAATAATAATAATAATGAAAAACGAAACGGAATACCTTTACGTTAACTATTGTTCACCATATTGGATTTTTTTTCACGTTTTATGAGCACTTCAATGCTACCATTAAATAGTGACGTGGAAGGAAAACATCATAAATAATATTATTGGAGAAAATATAAAACAAACATGGGGCAAAAATATAATGTTGTAGCATATTGAACCATATTAATGGCTCAAGTAGAAGAGTACAGCGTAATATTTCAAACCATTTTCTCTTCTTTATTAAATAAGAGCAATACAGAATATAGTAGAAGTTACCTATATTGCAAGTTATATTGTTGTCGTTACGAGTTCTACACAATATCTGCCTTGTTCCATCATCAGCCACTAGCTTTCCCTTAGTTCTGAATATTCTTTCCAATTCTATTTTCGTACTGGACTTCCACAAGTATGTATATTAGCAGATATATTTTTGAAGGCTGTACATTGTAGGTACCCGTACGCACAAACACATACATACATATTATGTGCTTGGGTGGGTTAATATAAAAGTCAGTCTTGCCAGTCGCCACTCGCCACATAAGCCAACACACCACACCTTGAGTAAAGTGGGTGCACACCGTGGTGATGAAATAACAATATAAGATATTAGAACTTAATTCAGAGAATGTTTTATTCTTGTGACACGTGTTCGATATTGCTATTGCCGGACAAGCACCTTATCAGTTTAGCCTAAATCATATGTACATGTACAATGGCATGAACATCAATGTATTATTTATTTCATGTAAATGGAGAAAAGTGTATAGTGACAATGTCAATTTTATGTGCCAGCCATGCATCCTAAAACTAACTGTAGTTGTAAGTTGGCGAATAAAAAAAATCTTTTGCTTTCTTTTCACCAACACATTTTTCATGAGTTTATAGCTTTTATCGTTTCTTTTTTTCCGTGGGGATTGCTGCTAGCACCAATAATTTATTTTTTATTTTCAACGCTTTAAATTTTTGTTTAGTTTTTTTCATATTCCTATTTATGGAGACTATTTTTGTACAACTTACAGTCATCTTCAGTTAATTAACAATGGTTAAAGAGAATTATGTAAATGAACAAAGCTTTTATTGTTTTTTAGCCTTAATTTTAATTTATAAACTCAAAATATGCGCCAACTCCATTAAATCAACTTACACTTTCCGCACATACCAAATTGCGCAGTATTATTTGAAAATTATTTGGAAATTCCAAAAAATATGCATGCATCCCTATAACAATACCGACTTCCTGTTTGATGCCACATGACCGTTGTTACATATCCATTTACAATTTGTGGGTGGGAAACTGCATGTGATAGTTTCCAGGTACAAATGTAACAAACTACTACTATTTATTTACCAATATGTACAGACATATATACAATTATATGTAAATCAATATTTACAGTCAAACTCATACAATGAAATATTCTGACCTTTCTGGATGCATAATGGGAGGAAAACTCACCTCAGTCATGTATGTTATAGCATGTAGTTGCAGCGAAAAAAATTACAAAATTTCTTATTTGTCTGTATAAACATAATGTGGATGGTTGTCTTATATACATTTACCCCATGTAAGTAGTTGGTACGGAAAGGGTACACGTGTAAAGCAATTTACCACACGAGCAATTGCTTTATTTGGCCAGGTCTTTGGATTTTGGTAGTATAATAATAATGTATTGCGTTTACGTAGGTATTTACTTTATATGAATACTTTTTTTATCATGTGGCAAACTGGAGCACAGTAAACGCTTTTCTATGTACAATTTAACAAGTCGTGGGTTTCAATGGGTACAGTTTTACAAGTTGACTAAAAATCATAGAAATTATCGGTTAAATGTTTAAATTGCTCGTTTTTTGTGATTATAGACGCTTACCTGAGTAAATCTGGCTAACCTCGGACGAAAACCACCTGTGCGATATGGAGGTCTGCGGATTCGACGGTTGCAACAAACGCAAATAACCCGACCAAATGCCCTGAAAATATAATAAACACATACAAACATACATTATATGTTGAGTAAAAACAAATTGATGAGTAAATCAATATTATGAAAAATATACATCGCTTTATACATAAGTACAGGTTGCAAGAGAACGACACAGCAGTTTTGGGGCAATGGGAGATTACAGGAAGGAGGCAGGGCAGGGAAGTCATTATTGTCGTGTGAAAGTGACATGTACAATAATTTCATTTCTGCACCATGTGTGTTGATATAACAACAGTAACTGCTGTCTTTTATCGCAAAACGACCTTTGTTTCATTAAAACGACTAACCTTTAATGCAGTGTACTACCTTACGATAAGCAAGTAGCTCAACTGTGACCATATTATGATGCTATCGATGATGATGATTATCAACCACAATAACAGAAATTGCGAATGTCGACAATGATGTCATTATCTTCTCAATTATTGTGGCCCGTCGGTTAGCGGTTTATGTAGCGATTCACAAGTTCACTCATTTAAAAAGGGTTGCAAAAAGTTGTTCGCTAACACATTTAAGTTTACTTAAAATGTGCCACAAACACTGATGCCACAGCCAAGCTGGTCATCAGACATTTGAGAGATATGTATGTAGTAGGAAAGAAAGAGTGATAAAACAGGGTATAAAGTGTCTATGGGGAAATTGAATCCAACTGAGCGGCGGCCTCTTTATGCAATTTGCTCTTCTTCTCTGTATACAGTCTTTGTTGCATGCTTGTCATTTTATTTTTATCCCATCATTTTAAAACCTCTACACTCTACTACTGCTGACTCTTAACAAGATAGGAAAAGTTGGATAAAGAAAAGACACACCATTCTCTTTTTGGCAAAATGAATAGTGAAAGTCCCTCTCTACTTTTCTTGTTATCTTTTGTTGAAAGCTAATAGTGCTACTTGAGACACATGACTTTAAGTGAATGTTATTAGCTAGGAGCTGATGCATGCGGTCCACTGGATATCTAACGAACTATGCATGTGCACACATCTTTACGGATCTCCCAGTAAATATAATTAAGATGACTATCTGTAAATTCGTATATTGTGGTATTAGTATTATCTCGGTATAAATGGCACGTTTACAATGGGAGTACGCTACGTGATGTAATCAGAACAGCTTGAAGAATACCATTAGCGTTCTTTGTTCCAAAAATGCAAAAATGCTATTTTTGAAAAACAATTCTGTGAAAACCTTGAGGATTTTATATAATGGCAAAATAGCAAAATAAAAGAGACAGGAGGACCCGGCTACAGAATCTATAACTGACACAAGTCTCAAAATAGAGTTTAAAATATAATAACCGTGTGGAAACTTTTGAAAAACAAGAAACCCTTCAATTCAATATGAAACATTCACAAAAGCAAAACAGTTCTAGTCACTGCAGAAGTTTCAAAAAAAGGAGAAACCCTCCAGTACTCTTAGCCAGCAAAAACCCTACAATACGTATTGAAGTAACAGGAAACCCTCCAATTCCCTATAAAACCTTTACATGAATAGAAAACTCAAAACAATTTTCTAAAACGTCTGCACAAAAGTAAAAGTCATAAAAATTATTTACAAAACGTTTATATGTAAGAAACTGTTCAATAACTTACAAACGTTACAGGAGGAAAAAGCTCCAATCCACACAAACATCTTAGAAAGCAATTTACCTCCACAATATTACGAAATTCAACAATTTATTCTAAAATGACAAAAGAGCAAGTAATTCTTTGACAGCGTATTCTACACTAGAAGGTTTTCGCCCGGGGTGAAAGCGACTTGGTAAAAAATTAAAGAGGTTTTTGTAATTCTGGAAAATTTGAAATAAATGATAGCTAGTTTGGCTTCTATTTAATATGTATAAGCAATAAAGGTTTTTTAGCTGTTATGCAAGTTTGCGTAAATCAGAAATTTTTTTGTATTTTCCAGATTCTCTAAAAGTAGGCGTTCCTGACGTTGTGGAGGTTTTGGTATCAATTGGAGGGTTTCTTACTAACTTTAAATAACTGTGAGAGTTTCTTGCTTTTTTTGGAATTCCCTTTTGTAATGAGGGGGTTGCTCAATTATTAGGACTGTCTGAAAGGGGAATTATTATAGGGGCCATTTTGGAACACAAATAAAAAAACTTGTTTTGGGTTCATTTTCATCTAAATTTTTACCCACAGTAAACTTACTTAAACACAACAAGTTTCAAGCCGTTCTGATTACATCACGTGTAACGTATTCCCATCAATATAAACAGCGTTTTGAATCCATGGGTAATTCAAGAAGTGAAAGATATTAACGTAAGCCCAACATAGTCACTATAACGGTGTGTTCATACCGTTAGTCATGCGATGCTACCAAAGCTTTATGTGAATGAAAGTTGCCCATTTCATTAAAATGTTTCAATATTACATGTATCTTTTTATAACTACAGCATACATTTACAGTTTTTAAAAGAATATTTCAAAGTCAAGTTTTGGAATGCTGTTTTTGATTATTATTACCTAATCCTCCATTTCAATTACCCCAATGACATTTTGCATTTTTAGCTTTTAGCAAATTGTAAATTGGCAAACGTCATCGCAAAATTAAAACTAAAAGAAAAAGAAGAGGAGATCACAAAAAGCTCAATGGATTTTATAATGTGCGTATAAAGAAAAGTTGCCATGCATCACATGTTTTTTTCTCTAAAAAAGACGACAAATAATTAAAGATGACAAATCCTTCTTTTGCTGACAAACAAAATTCTTTTCTCCCATAATGAGATCACAGCAGTGCAGAATTGTATATGCAGGATCGAGAAATTAATGACTGGATTTGCTATATGTACAACTTTACAAAGTGATTCTTAAATTATTTGCCTTGGCATACGTTTTTTAGAGACAATAAGCACTAAATGTTAATTATCTTATAAATGCAAGTTGTTTCAATCTACAGTGTACATATGTCATCATGTAAACACAGCGAAATAAATACGCATGCTAACACACAACAATATATATACAATATGTATATATGCATATATTTACTATAGTTTGCCATTGGTGGTAGCAATTAGTGTCTCCAGTCTTTTCACTTGTATGCCGCCTTTTGACAGTTTCACGTTCTTGCTTACATTCTCTCCCGGTTAGCTAGTAAACACATTTGTTAACACCGCCGTCTAATAATAGTACACAGTTCCGGATTCAAGGCAAGGAAAACAATAATGTCATGCCATGTAGCACAGGCTGTACTATATTTGTTATTGCTGTTCTCCCAAGTGCTTCCAAGTGCAAAAAAAACACAGAATGTCTATATATTCTCCAGAAAAGGGACTATAAGCCAAGAAAAAGAAAGACGAAAGAAAAAGGGTACATGGTGAATGTGGCAAGTGAATCGTGCTGACAGTAACAAAACAATAAGTTGACTGTGTCAGCCTAACCAACCGTGATCTTTGTCTCGTTCATTTATTCCTTTATCATCTTTATTGCCGTCATCATCATTTATTTCCTTTCCCCCGTTCTCTCGAGATTTCTATTTAACAGCACTGGGAGTGTTCCCAGTGCTGTTGAAGACAAATAACCGTAGAGAAATCAGTAAAATGATAACGGTTAAGCTGCACACCAAACTTCAAATTGTCGTTTGGAAAAAGAAAAAAAAACATAGAAATCGGAGAAGAAGAGAACTGCACTCCAAAAATTTGTTTTAAAAGAAGCTTTAGGCTAACAACCAGTTTTCCTTTAGGAAAATTACTTTTTTAGGTTCTGCCAAGAGCACAAATGCATATTTACGAATAGATTTCTCTATAAATACCAGCTTACTCGCTCCCTGTATAAATTGGGTAGTAAGAAAGTTGGAGAAATTACCCAACAGTTATTCACACTGAGCAGCATAAATACGCAATAATATAGGTACTTTCACTTTCTAAGTTTCTGCGATGTTCAAAAGTCTACACGCTGTTATGCCAGATGTCATTACGTTACATATTCCCTTGCAATTGCAACCAATATTATTTCCCTTTTTCGCCGTCTGCAAACACTAATGACTTTATGCACTGGCAAGCGAGAATGGTAGATATAGTAATCTGCACAAGTAGATTACTGGGTCCAGGAGCAAAAATCTAATTTACATTAAGGCATTTTTTTCTTTAGCCGACCCAGTTCAAGATGAGTATTTAGAAATTTATAGGGCAACCATAGTGTGGTCCCGGTAAAAAGATGTTGCAACTAATTACAACAACTAATGAATAACAAGTATATTGCAAGTGAAAAAGTCAGCTGTAAAACAACTTGGATTGAATGAGTTACATGAGTTTTAAGAATTATTTGTATGCTTCAGTTGATTTTGTGTAGATTTGCCAAAATTTGATATGGCAATAATAATAATAATTGTACATTAAATAAATGTGCATACAAATTTCTTTTAACAAGGTTTCAAGAATAGTGGAAAACTGGTTGTTTGCAAGACAGTTAAAAAATTTTGCATTGCGTAATTAAACAGCATTTAAATAGAAATAAAATAGAATTCATTTCAATTCGCCGAAAGAACCTAATTCAAACGACTGCAATCAATAGTCTCACAGTACGATATTACTGTATTCCTACAATAATAATAATAAATGACAGCATGGTGCAATTTTTCTTAATTCGTAGATTCAATCAGTATCATCATCATGTCATCCTGTTTCATGTTTCTTTAGCAGACAATACGGCAAGTTTTAGGCGCAAGGAGCAATAACAATAGAAATTTCATTTCATTTGTCCGTGTCCTATTACTACTACTCGGTTTTATTTTGTTGCTGGTTTCATTAATATTAAAACTCGTTATTATTGAACTGAACATTATGTTGTTGTTGTTGCTACCCTAAAATATTTTCTCTTACAGCAACATCCATTCATTTCTAGTCAACTTTCACCATGCAATTTGGAAGGAGAGTTTTTGAACTCGGTTGGTGTAAATGAGAAATTTGTGATCACAGTTGGAATGCTAGGTTTTTCTCATGTTACAGCTTATTCCGCTTTTGTTCTTCTACCGGAAAGCAGCCAAGTCGTATGATGGGGCAACGCTTTTACAAAAGAGCGGAATATTAATAGCATGCTACTCTTGAAAAATGGCAAATTTATACAATTTCCCCTGTTACATCTTGAATGGCTTATTTTTACAAGCCGTGAACAATTCCAAACTGCAGCTGTATATGTTATATTTACTAGAAACAGAAAGTACTATATATAGTATTTCAAATTTAGTAGACGCAAACTAGTCGATATAGCACACAAAATCTTGGGAGTTATGCAAAAAGAATAATTTAGATGTTCAAGTTCTTCTCGGATGTTTAAAGAGGAGACAAGTGAAATGTTGCTGGAAAAGAGATATTAGGCTTCCTGCTGAAGCGCTGTTTATTTGCATTAGAACAGCAGTGCAATCGTTCTCACTTTCTATGCTCGGCTAAAAACGATTTACATAGGTATTTATTTACGTTTGCACTTCCTGTCCGTACTGCAACTCTCAATGCTACGACCTTTATATGCAATTACAAAAACGGCTAATGTACGACAAAATATTTGCACTTTCTGTTTTCTGACAAATTTCCAGCATTACTTACAGTTGTATAAACAAGAAAGACGAGTGGTAGATGTAGTAGCTCCTTCATTTCAAATTCCAATTCATTTTGTATGTACACAACAAAGTTAAACAAAAACTTTTGAATCTTTTATTTCACCAAATGACAGTGACAGTAATCACTGGTACAGTAATTTAATTGGCTGTTTGCATGCCTTTTCGTGTATAAATAATACCTTCTACAAAATAGTAAGTTTTTTACTATGCAGTATTCAAACCTACCAATATTATACAAAAAAGTAACTGACAATTAATTGTAAATTATTTAATTTGTAAGGAACAAAAACCTCTATCTAAATAAATTAAAAGCAGAAAAGTTATTTCTTGTCATTGGTAAACAACGGATTTCCAGGCGATCTTGTTCAAAAATAGCTAACTGTCAGGAACTCATTTTCTAAATATTTACATAATAATATTCACTTAAATATTAGACTTGTTAGCACCTATGCACAATTATAACTATTTATTTACCTAGTATTTAAATATTTTGTATCCGTTCATGTATTGAAGACAATAACGTATTGCAAAAGTGACGTCAGGAGAATATTGTTAAAGTCAAGTGGCCGGATTTGAAACAGCCTAAAAAAGTACAAGAAATATGCACAACTAGCGTCTCTAGGGCAACCAATGATCAAAACTATAAAAACAAACAAGCCGTCGACATCGACGTTCCAATCGCTGGGTTGTTTTTTGAACTAAAAAAAAAGTCGTAGAATGCAAAAGAAAAGTCTTGTGTACATTCTCAAAACATATCAAAGTTTCGAATATATTAAATTTACTTTGTTCAAATATTGATGTGCAGGAAGTTGTAAAATTATGCATCTAATATGACATTGGCAACTACTACTATTGCCATCAATATTGTAGTGACTTTAGGTAAAATCCGTCAATATCCGCACTGCCATCTTTTCGTTTACTTGATACAAAAGAGGAATAAAGTGGCTTGCACATTTATGTACTTGCTCAGGAAAAAAAAATATTGTGATGGTATTGCCTGCTTTTTTGTGTGATGTGCTCTTTTTTCATCATCATTCTTTTTTTATTCGCTCTACTGTCAACATAAGCAGGACGACGACATGACGCTTCCACGTATGGATTTTTTTAGCATTTTGTCTTTGTCTTTTGGTTTTTCCATTTCATCATATTTTTTCCCTCCTCTCCTTCTTTACTCCTTCATGGAGTCTTGTCTTTATGTAAAAATTGAATGACGGGATGTTGTACTAGTCCATTATAATCGGATAAAACAATATCAAATTTCACTTTCTCAGCGTATATAAAAAGTATATGATGATGAAAGATGACATGTAAGCATGTTCAAAAATAAATAAAAAAAAGTGTGTAGAGAACCTACACAAAGTAAGCAAGTACACAACGCGCAGCGTTTCACTAAATATTAGACTTTTTTAGCTAACGGTAAACAACGGTGTATGTAGTTTCTTTTATAGTACAACATGCCATCTTATATAATATACTTGTATTAAAGTACAGTGGTGGTGGTGGTTGGTGACTACTTTGGGGATCGAGTGTTTTCCCTCAAGGAACTGCATACAACTACTACCTCTGCTACTGTTTGGACCTATATAATGGATCACTTTTACTTTGTCGGTTGACATTTAAGCACATAGAATAAAGCAACAATATTTGCCTATGCGTTTACAACATATCGGAAAGTAAGGAGGACGCTGAAAAAGCTTTAAAAAAACAGTGTGCATTTATTTGTTTTGAAACGGGGGTGCGTATGTTCTGTGGGTAAAGTATATTATCGTCGACACAAACAACAAGTTGTTTTGAGGGAGCTTCTTTAACTATGCCATATAATAAATATTTTTAAAAAATTTATCTTGACAGTTTGCTACAGAGTCGATCAGTTTTTTGAAAGGAAATTAAGTGTTACTTTCATTCAGAAAAAAGGTCTTATGAATTTGTAGAGAATCGGATCGAGCGTGCGACCAACGCGTCAGGAAAACAAGTGTGCTCAAAAAAAATCCACACCAGTTGTGGAGTATGCTTTCAGGGACAATGTTGGTATTAAAGAGGCGTGTGCATGTGTACAGCAAACTTATCAAAAAGTCGTAGTGGTATCCATGACTCCACCGACTATACAGACAAGTGTTACTTCGTATAGTGAGTTCTTAACGGACTCAAGTGAACACTTTATAAGTTTTCCTATGAGAAAAAGTAAAACTTAAGCTTGGTCGAGTTTGGGTTGCACAGCAGATTTTAAAAGAGTAGTCGCTTAGTAAGTTGTGCTGCTGCTGCCGCTGCTGCTGTACCTTTATATTTATATCCCACTTTTATTTTATTACTCTTTCCTTGTGTTCTCTCCTGATTGTTTATACGATAGAGCGACAACTGGGAAAAGGAAAAGTATAGGAAAATATGTACTTTATGATGAGAGACAACAACAAGAAGAAAAAGAGTTTGTAGCTTCAGTATCTTTTAGTCCATCAACCCCAATAAGGATTCTGGAAAGCAACACACCTTCCGCATGCAAAATACCACTTAACAGTAAGCACTTATGTGCGGAAAGAATACAGACAGTAAATATATGTACATCATGGCAAAATGTATGTTCACCCCAATCAAATGTCACGATAGATGTCGAGTTTCCTCTTCAACTAGAAAATGTTCAAGTGAAGGGGCTCAATTTAATTGTAGATTTTCTGGGAATAGACACTACTACAAACTGTCTGTGATTTTTTTTCCTTGCGCCCGTTAAAATATACCAACATTATCTTACCACTGATTGCACATCTATAATAATAAAAGCGCCACAGGTGAATCGATAATCACCTCGTTTCTTTATAATAATCAAAATCAGCATAGAAAGGCGGACTTGTTGATAGTAAAGCTTTTGACGT
Source organism: Sinhomidia bicolor (assembly GCA_027743785.1). Taxonomy (NCBI): domain Eukaryota; kingdom Metazoa; phylum Arthropoda; class Collembola; order Entomobryomorpha; family Entomobryidae; genus Sinhomidia; species Sinhomidia bicolor. The sequence goes on along the minus strand of JAHZMT010001766.1, from coordinate 17,569 downwards.
TGTGTTTTGAAATTTTTGAAGGGAAATGCACGAAGAGTGCCTACCTACTTAACAAAACATTAAAAAATAACGTCATATTCAAACCTGATGTCATGCTTGCTAGGTATCTGCCGTACACTTGGCAGCTGTACTACAAACACGTCGTACCCGGAAAAGTCAAGAAAGCAAACTGCTAACATTACTGATTTCATTTTGGTCTTCTTCCTCACCTACTTTTGCAGAATGCACAATTTTAAAATATATATGTAACTTAATATTATTATGCTGATGTGAATATTGTTAGCGGTTTTTTCTACAATATGCTAGGCAATATTTTTTCTAGTTTAGTTGCGCTGTTCAACAGCTTAAAATGCACCATATGATGATGAACACCGTGAATGGAGGAAGGCGTTGAGATGAATTCATGGATGACTCGTTCGAAGCTAACAAAATTGCCTCTGTTTGTTATATATGACGACGGAGAAGCTAACACATAAAATAATGCACATCAAAATATCATATGATGAAGATGTGCCGCTGCGCTGCTGATGTACGCTTGACTTCACACAGATGAAAATGAATTTGCATGGAGGAGGAAAGGAAAAAAATTGTAAAGCGACAGGAAAGCAATTTGCCGATGCTAATCGGAAAGATCGATGCAAGCCTTGATGCTGTTACGCTTCCATTAAGATGAAAATTAAATGTGGTTCGTTGCTTGACGAGGCTGGTTGGTATAAGTTTAGCAGTAGTAGAATCTCAAGAAAACCATTCCACTACTGAGGCTGAACTAATGTGTTGACTTGATTTATTTGCTAATCTCAGAATTTTTTTTAAATAGCTGATCCTAAAAGTATGCTGAGCTGGATCTATGAAAGACAAGCAAAATAATTTGGATTATTGTAAATCAGTAGAAAAACGCGTGGTTTCTCCAAAATTGAATGACAATTTTAATGTTTTTGGACATTTTTAATTTTAATGATAATGACTTATAGCTTTGAAGTGTTTAAAATGCAATTACGCTGGCTGCATAAAGATTGATTATACTCATACCTTCATTTTATAGCAGTTGGATAGTACAAAGCAACTTGCTAAACTACTTGCTTGAAAACGGAATACTTGTTGTGTTGGTATTTCTGATTATGCAAATTTTTTTCAGTTGCGCAACCCCTACTAGCACCCTATGGCAAAACGTTAAAGTGAACGTAAATTTTGTAAGAAACTGCATTACCAAATGATCATGAATAGATTAGAGTACAATGAGAACATACGTAGTATAGATGTGAATGTCTGATTGACTCAATATTTAAAAATAAACAGACAGGCATGATAACTAAAATTAATACGGTTTGCCTATATGAATGTAAAATCTTCATTTGCAACTTCAGTCTGTTGTTTTCAACTTGGACACGGGTTAGACATGAATTTATTTATAATGCATAATAATGTTCTAAACAAAAGATGGTACATGTGAGCCTTTCACTTTTTTGTGAATGAGTTGTGTCGTAATTGGGTTTGAAATGCAATGTTTTACGGAGGGAGGCACCATTGATATATCACGTTCTACTCCAACGACCCCACCATGTGGTCCGCCTCCGATAAATTACCATCCTGCAGTCGGATTTGGAAGTTAAAAATATATTCTCAGTTGTATCTATTCCTGTCAAAACATGACATTTATCCCTACTACTATAAATACTATTTTTGCAGATTGATCTCAACTGAACCGAGTATTTAAAAAAACTATTTTGACTGATCATAACGAACCTATCCTTTTCTGCAATTATTTAGTTTTTACTAAACTTTTGCACACAAAGTTTTGTAATGTTGACTGAATTTCCTATTAATACTCGATCCTTTTGAACTTTTGCACAATAATATTTCTGCACGAAAATTGGTATTCGTAAAGTCAGTACATACTTTTCATGATGAGAAACGTTAACATTGCACATGTACGGAAATTGCACAACATGATATAGAAGATTTCTTATCAAAATTTGTCGAAAAGGCAAACAAACAACATGTCAAGTTGATCGGATTAATTAAAAACAATTATGTATGCAATACACGTGATTATTTAAATATTCTTGAACTTCATTAAGCGGATCTACTGTTTTGTCACATGTTCAATGTTCAACTTCCTTTACAGTTCAGCTTTGAAGTTTTTATGGCATTTATGGTGTATGTCACGGCAAACTTTTTCCAAATGGCATAAAAGACAATACCGAACATTTTGATTTTATGCAATACCTTGTGAATGTGAATGCATGTGCTTGTCTGTCCGTCCGTCCGACTTTCCGTTTGTGTGGTGGGTACACGATATGCTAAAAACCTACTCCAATTCGACTTTCGGCATTCCTTACTGATCTGATCACTATGGTCAACCCGTGAAAATTTTGTACTTTAACGCTTAATTGTTGTAACCGTTAAAAACCAACATTCGCGTCATTTTCTATATATATGATTATATGAGTTTCTGTGATAATAATATGTCAATTTCAATTAGAGAGCTTGCTAAAGATCAATTAAATATATGCATGTGCACACACCATAATGCAGAAATGATGTTTTCTTGCACGGAGTAAAACTGAAAACCCAAGTGTTGAAGCTAAATACTCACTGTGTGCCTAAAACAAATATTAAGTTTCAGTGCACTGTGTCTTAAAACATATAAACACACAGTTTGCCATGTTTTGATTACATCAACTGTTTATTCTATGAATGATATGCAAGCAGTATATACTTATAATAGATGTATGTTACGGGTGTCATATTACTAGATATGTATAAAGACAATTCCTGAAACACCAGTTGAAGCAAATTATGTGATTTTCATATGGCATTGCATATCTTTTACTTTTTACTATGCATTTATATTATTGCGAGCCCTATTATAATTTCACAAACGTTTGCTCCATGTGCATGAAATTGGACGCCTAGAACACATGCTTGATCTGTTTCATCTCATGTTGATCTTTCACTTTGTTCCGTGTGCTTGTCGTTGTTGCTCGTATCGTTTGGTTGCCTTCAAACTTTGTAAAGTATATAGGTATATTTATATATATTTCATTTTACCCGTCTCTCCACAGAATCACAACCACACTCTAGTTCGCACTGCACAGCGACGACGACGTAAAGACGACAGCGATTAATTGCATGACGTTTGTTATAAACAGGTTCATGCACAACTTTCTAAATTACCCTTCACCATTTTTACTATTTCCTTGCAAAGTCATAAATACCTACGTACATACGAACCGCAAGCTACCATGAAAATATAACAGCAAAAAGTACAGTAGTGATGTTAATGATGACATGCTTTCCAGTTTGATATTGAGCCAATGTTTAATTTTGCCTGGTGAGACTTTAGAAAACTCAAAACTACTGCAAACTTTCACCAATCTCTTGCATGCATGTAATAAAAGACATGTCCTCCCTAAGCACTATTTGTACTTCATTTAAATTTATTACTCATTTCATCCAGCCACACATTCAGACGACGACGACGCTATCTTCGTTGATGCAAAAGAAATCCAACGGTACTATCATCATCATCATTGCTATGCTTCTCTCTCCCCTTCTCTCTCTCTTAACATAGACAGTCGTAGTAGTAAATAAATGAACCAGCGGATGTGAACATGTCTCTACTATGTCGTAGCAAAGAGATTAGTTAGTAAAGAGGTTGTGGTTAAAGTTTGAAACTTTCCTCCCGTTTACTTTTACAACTGCCCCATACTGAAAATTTGTGAATTCTTAAGTAGCAAAGTAATTAACATGGGTAGCAGAAAAGAAGGTGAAGTGAAGAAGGCAATGCAGATTTTTTTTCTTCCTTTCCTCAGCTCGCGTCGTTTTTTGTACAATGTTATTAATAATATCCGTGTACACGTCATGTATGGCATAAGTATTTTATACTTATATATGTTCACACCTCCATGCTTAATCATACACAGATGTTACATGTCTTCCTCCCCACTGAAGTGAGAGAGCATTCCGATGGGAGTACGAGAAAAAGAACGTAATTTGCCAGAAAGTATGCGGGCCTCTAGGCAATTATTGCGTTTTATCGTTGTGCGATGAAAAAGGGAAGTGTGTCTTTCAACAAACGTTTATTCTTTTTTTTTACGTTGAGGCTGTTAGGAAACCTCTTTGTGTTGCCGTTACGTTGTAAGCACCAGACTTCTGCTGTGCTTTTTTTCTGAAAATTTAATCTTTTTAAACAAAAAAAAAAGGAAATTTTAAATCAGAACTTGAATAATCTGTCTGTTTGAGGTAGATGGTGCCGTCTTTATGTATTTCAATATACAACGTTGAAATGTCATGCAAGAATTATACATGTACATATGCACTTTGAAAATGTTTTCTTTAAGAACAGAAAAATCATGGTTTATATATACATCTACCCAGCTTACATGTTATTATAATGTTTGTATAATGTGCTTATCTCCTTGTACTAAAATCACCATTGTTCGCTTTGCTGCCGTGTTCCTCATGCATGCGGTCAATCTGTAGTACAGCGCAAATCACATAAATTTCATCAGCTTCGATCCTTTCGAGTACTTGTTCCGAACTATTCAAACAGTTGCAGTTCTATTCAATCATATCAGCTTACAGGTAGATAGTGCCGCCGTGCCGTTGGTTCACACGTGCTGCAACAACGTGAAATGCCAAGTAATACTGTTAAAGTATGAACACCATTCAAGGCTGACATGTACAAAGAAAATGCAAATAATGGTATTTAGATAAGTCTACAAAGTGCAAAGTACAGACGCAGTCGTAGTTAAAAGCAGGCAGCGTTGTGAAGATTGGATTTCAAAGACTTTGAAAAGCTTTGTTTCACTTCTTACCCTTTGCGTGATCAGAAGATGCGTTCCCTGTTCTGTAGCTGCTGAAGCATTTGCTCGGTTTTCAAATACATATGCAATCTTCTTATTACGCAGAGATGTCTGGCTTTTATTTGGTTTTACAACTAGACTAACGGCAACAACATGAGGTTCTCTCACAATCCAACTTACAGTAGTAGAAGCACCTGCCAGTATACTTTTAAAATCCGTTTAATGTTATTTGGGTAAGTATTGTAAAAGGAAATATGCGGATTTCATTGAAAGCCTCTGTGTAGTCTTCAAAACAATCGCATCAAAAAACCACTCCATTTACTACTGGAAAAGCTTCCAAGTACAAAACGTAATATTTGGAGGGAAAGTAGGATAATGTTATGAAGAAATATTTTGGAATAATGAGAGATGTTTGCGCAACATAATCGTATTATGACGTGCATTTTGGCAACGTCCTGATAACCAAAACTCACAATGGTGAGATTAATAAATTTGTTCTCTGAGATGAGCAATGGGATGAATTTATTGGTAGACATTTGCCTAAATTAAATTCTTGTGCAAGTAGGTGGTGGTTGGAAATTTACCCAGAGACCAACAAGCGGCATTCGGAATATTGATAGGAAATTACATTTTGATTTTGGTGTTTGCGGTTTCTTTTAGTAGGAAATGAGCAATGGGTTGTTGTTTCCAGATAGAATAAGCAGACAGGAAGTGAATGGATTGATCTTGTGAAAATGAAATTTTTGGACAATCGTTGTAATTACTGGAATAATACATATTACCCAACCAGGTAGTAGTAACTTTTCGTGGATACTATACTGTTACAGATTATCAACATTATACTACTGCGTGTTTCGGTTAGTTAACCAAAGTTAATACCTAATCACTATGTACAAGGATTGAAAACAGAAGGTTTATTTATTTATATGAAAATCTCTATAAAAACATTTCAATAGAATGTGCATGCTTGAAAATTGCCACATCAAATACAGCACGATTTAGGTAGGCGACCGCGGGCAGGAAAAGCCAACCAAACTGCGTCGTACTATGTACGTGATAACAAGAGCACTTGAATGTGTCCACTTGTAGGGTAAAGAATGAATATGGTTTCGTACCTATATGCTTATTAAAGTAAATTCCAAGGTTTTGGGTTATTTAAAGTTTTCATTTTGTTCAACATACAACAGGAACACTTTGTACCTGAAGCACTTGTTTTTGTTTGGCAAGTTTGACCCAACGAGCTGGAATACAGATGAGACCGGATTAATTGCAATTATTGTATTCAAAGAACAAACAAGTGTTTTGTCCGTATATCTGCAAAAGAGCATGGGGCATGATGAAACAAAACTCAAATGAAGTCAAATTATTCACTGGCATGCGTACCCAATACGTACTCACTCCATTCTGAGTGCTACCAGTTTCTTTCATGAGAGCATTCTCCAATGAAATTTATGATGAGGTTGTCGATTATCATTTGACTTTAACTTAAAGTCATCATTACATGGCTGTTGAGAAATGAAAGGTTCTTCGAGTACACTTGATTCCATAATATATTATTATAAAGCACTTATAATATTATTTTTAGCTGTTGTTCATTCAGGGCAAAAAGAGACAAAACAAATCCTTACGGATGGAACCAACCAAAACCAAGCACTTGTACAAGCTGCGCACGTAACTTTAAATAGTAAGTTTTTCTTAAGAATATTTTCCCGGTATTAAACTGAGGATATCATTAAAATCGTCCCACTCAATGCCATTATCGAGTGAACAACTTCATTCATCAAATATCAGGTACAATCAGGGAAAGGTCTCATTATCTTTACCTCTCAAGCTGGCATATACGCTCTAATTTATTTAAATGCAACAAAAGCTGACAAACAGTTGATTACTATAATGGTGACTCTGTAAAGAGCTGCACAAAATCTTTACAAAGAGTTGTGTGAAAACTCTAATAAACACAGTTAGCTTTGATCATATAGATAAAACATGTTTTGTTCATGACTACGAGACGTTTTATTTGTTATTTACAGATGAGAGAAGACCATAGAACAAAATTTGTTGCAATTACTTCAAATTCAAGTTGGTTTTAAAAATAGATAATCCTCTTATTTTTCAAATGGAAAGACTCCACGACAGTAAGAGACTGTAACTGTATGCACAGGAAAGTGAATTGTCGTCAAAATCATTTGTCTAGACACTCTCAGCTAACAACCCCGACTACAGAACATGTCTTTGTTGTGGTAGTAGTGACTTGTTGGGAATTTTCTTTTATGTTCCCGAATATATGTAGTTTGGTCAGAGTAGAGCTTTTTCTACAGTTGCTTTTCTGGGACTTTACGCTTAGTCGAATTTTGCTACAAGTTTGAAACAGCTACTTCAATGAGTAAAAAAAATCTGTGTAACTGTTCTGTGAAAGAGAAATTAAAGTGCTTAAATATATATGTAATTTAAGTAATATCCCGTGAAATACTAATAATAAAATATCATTCAAATTGAGTTCTTTCTACCAATTCTACCTCCTCTGTTGATTCTCCAGCTGCTGATTTTACAAGAGTACAACAAAAGCAAAAACTGATTTGATGTCAGTAAGACTACAGCTACAGATCTGTATGACTACGTTTCTTGTAAGTCTAATTCTTACGATACTTCTTACAACCAGTCAAGGTACCTAATTGAGTGATGCTCATTTATTACTTTTTTACCCACATTGTTTCTGAAAGCGAAGTGCAAAACACTATTAATACTTCAAATATTATTTTTATGCTTGTTGGACCAGTTTATTGCTCAAAATTAGGAAAGCATAATATAAATATTGGGTCAAAATAAATCTAATAACAATCAATGATTCAATGCTATTAAGATTTTGTATTAAGATTTTAATTTTTTTTCAGCATCATGTTTATCATCATTACAAGAACAACAGTAGTATTTAATCTTATCAAGCTTTTGAGTGCACGTTAACATTTAATACACCCAAAATATTCCACAGCTTTGCTGATTTCAAGGATTTATCTTGGAAAGCTGTTGTACCATTATTTGATGTTTGGTCTATTCTTTAGCATAATGATGCAGATTATCATCCAGCTATTGAAAATCTGAGCATACAAAGTTCTACACCACTGCAGTAATTGTATCTATATTATGCAGTTATAGGTAACAAAGGAAATTAAAAGTTGATACGGTTTTCAATATGTGCATTGTTTTTGTCTCTTAGTTCTCTAAAGAATACTCAAGATGATGATGATGGTGAGTATATAAAAGATCTTTAAATCACAAAACCTTGATAAGTAAACGACGTAATAACATAATATATGTACATATATAGTTTGCTAGTTTTCTGTCCTAATAAAATACTTTTTCACATAAAGATCAGGACTTACCTCCATACATTGGCATATATAGCCACATAAAAACCTAATATGGGTGGAAAAAGCAATTTATAACTGACAAGAAATGTAAATTAAACAAGTGTTTGATGACGTTTTATTTGTAAACTTTATCAGAATACCAGAGCATTTCAAAAATAGCGCATCGCTGGAAAATCTGAATACTTGATACATATAGAGCGCATATGAAAAAGCCACACAATCAAAAGCGTAAGTATATTTTACCTACATAGTACCTTATCACTAATGCGCACAGATTTTGCTCAACTGCTGTCACCGTGTCCATGATATTGTAAATTGTGGTTGACTGATGGCACCACAAGAAATAAGGTTATACATGAAAGAAATACTGTATGAATATTTGTGGCCATAAAAGACCACCGCGTGCCAACTTTCTGGTCATCTATCTCCACAGTGCATACATACAAACGGACGGCTTGAAATTCAGATTATTTGAACGTGGTTGGAAATGGTTTATAAGAAAACCAGGTTGCCTAACAAAATTTACCATTCAAAAAAAATAAATGAGCATGCTTTTAATTGTTCTGATTTCACAATACTAAATACTGACCGATAAGTTTCAAAAGGATCAAAAGTCGTGTACGAACGGATGGAAGGACAGACTGGTCGAGTAAAATTAATAAGAAAGTTGCTCCGCTCTCCTTAACAATGTTAAGTGATGCAGAACAAGTCTTCGTTTATAAACATATTTTGTGATGTTACCCTGCCTGCATAGAATAAAGATACTTTACCTTTATTCTATGCTCTGTCTGGAAGTTAAATGCTATTATAGAAACGTACAAACATGAAACTCCAAACAGCTTCACTTGTACCAAATTCAAATTAAAAAAGTAAACCCTTGGCTGTAACTGATAATGACCATGAAATTATGCAGCAGTGCAACTGGCAACTGATGGGCTTTAAATCTATGTATGTGGAGGCTTGCCTGCCACACAAGTAACTTCTCGAGTAAAACCTGACGCATTTTTGCTTTTCCAACTTGTTCGCTTATTATTGCTGATGATGATATACTTTCATAGTTGTGGTTGTATGTTTTTGACATTATTGGGACAAGCAACATGTGCACCCTCCTCCTTTCCTTGGCAGTACACAATGATATTAGAAATGTTGTCCATAGCACATCGTCACACCCAGCCGTTTGATAGTATAATTCATACATACATACATACACATATGTTCTATGAAAATAATACAGGGGACTAGGGGACATGTAAGACAACAAGAAATGTATGAATGTTGGACAAAAGCCAGAAACATTTTCTTAAATCCCAAACTGCGTACTCTTCAAGCTGATTTCTGAATGGGAAAATATGAGTCAATCCATAAAAAAAGTACATTGAAATTGACCTGTAGTAATGAGATCTTCAAGTGTACTACTAGCTCAATCCGACAAGCCTGCTTTTTCCTTCTTTGAAGTCAATTGTCTCTCTGCCTCTCTCTCTCTCTCTCTTTTCGTATTGACGCATGGAACGGTGGTAGACAAAACAAGAAACTTTTCCGAAGAAACCTTACAATCTGCCGGAGAAAAAAAATGTATGAATGAATGAATGAATGAGGTAACAAAATGAAGAGAGAAGCAGAGAGTGTAATAACAAAGGAATTTTCATTTTGTAATATAGTCCGTATGTATATACAGCAGTATAGCACTTCTTGATGAAATTATGGAGCAGTGTAAAACGACGAGCGTGGTGGTGATGAAGACGTGAAGAAGATGATAATGATGAGCGTGTTGAATGAAATGAAGATGTGGTGAAAAACAACATCCCAACCAACCAAGCAACGAACATACCTACAGTGTATAGAAAGAGAGGGAGAGAGCATCGCGTACTCCAGAGTCAGTTTTCTGACTTTATTTTTCCTTCTGATCTAACGATAGATTGCTACTCACAGAAGAGCCAGCAGTGGAAACTGCTAAGTTGCTAGAACGATACACCATTATTACTATCACTACTACTGCTGCTTATTTTAAGCGTAATAATATCAGCGAAAAAAATACTGCAGTTCCCTACACATAGGAAACTATAAAGGTGGAGAGAAAATGTTTATTGTCTTCCTTTTTTTCTCATTGCTTTTGTGGATGATATGATGATAAATAGGGTTGTATTTTTTATGCCCACCAAGCCAGCCAGCCAGCCAACACCATGACGCTCACTACATATAATAATATCTCTTCATTCAATTAGAGGAACGAGAGGGGAACATTCCCGAGTTTTCTCCGTAGAGAGTAAATGACTGTGCACACAACTTATTCGCAAGATTCTATCTTTTTTTACACTCTTTCCAAACTAACAAGAGTATGGCACGTTTTCTGGTGTTCTTAAGTTAGATTCTGCTACGTATGGCAGTAAATAAATATCTAAAAAGGTCTATGTAGAAACCATGGTGGGGTGGTGATGATGCTGCTGTTGCTGCTGATGATGATATGATCATGGTGCCTACTCAAGTGCTGAATAAACTTAAGACGAAAACAGCACAAAAATTCCGTAACCCAGTCATGGTGAATGATGAATAATATGATAAAACACTTTTAAATCCTTACGTTTTGGAAATTATTAAAATAAACAAGAATGTGTTCCCGTCGTGCTTATTTTGAGGATGAACGTCAAACCTGAAATAGAATTTATAATAATATAATATAACCCAGGGAGGTACTTTTTCACGTTTTTCTAGCCAAGGAATGAGATAGGTACCTGTGTTACTTGCATTCCTTGCGTTAGAACTCTAATACATTATCTGTTTACTTGCTTCTCTCTCAAATTGTATAATAAAATATGAACATAATGAGAAAATACGGATAATATTGTTATCACGGTGGTGGGGACAGCACAGTGCTTGTCATCATCATCAACAACAACAACATATTCACTGAGAAAAGGAGAAATTTCAAAGTTGGAAGAGATGATCTTGTATTCTTGGTGCGATTTCAATTACAACGTTAGCGTCCCCTTTTGCACACACTAGCCATTCTCCAAAGACTGTTTTTGGTATTATTATTGAGTGGACAATGGCAATCAATTTTATGTGATAGCTCGTCTCATTTTCTCGGTCATTTTTTTCCTACATGCGTCCCAGCGTTGTTCAATACTATTTGTCTGCCGATCTAACATTATTGCACATGCTTTGCTCCACGTTCTTATCTAAATTCAAAACCAGACCTTATTAAGTAAAAATGGCGGATAGATAGTATCGTCTAGAGAGACAGAGAGGGAGAGAGAGAGAATCAAAATGGATTTATGTGCTCAGTATCACACCAACTTTTTAAACGCATTACTCACTCAAATGGACCATCCAATAGCATTTCTTTGCAGCTTTTTAAAGATATCAGCGCAACAACTTGTTTTGGCTAAATAAATAAGTATAAATAAATGAATAAATAAATGAATAAATAAACGTTACTTACTTTTCAACTGTCGATTGGGCAGGTTGAAAAAAGTTTACATAAGTAAGCCGTGTTTTTATGGAATACCTTTTTTCCCTCTGTGGGTACCATAAAGACAGTCATTATGCCCAAAAACATCCTAATGGACACTCACTCACTCTCCGTCCTCTGTCTCCCTACCATTAGCTAAAAGGTTTGAAAACGTTGTTTTCATTAGAGCGCTGCGCAGAGTGTATTGCTCACAGTAACGCTGGCCACAAAGGCATAAAAAAAGCTACAAACGACTGGAGATCCTCTGATGATACACCACAACAACAGATACCTTTTATCACGTAATTGGTGCTCTTGTAATTGACAGGGCATGTTTTCCTTTGTAATAAAGTTAAGAAAACGTTACAAAAAATGCCCACCTATTCTATTCGCTATATAGCTAGACTCAAAACGACATTTTTTTGTTGTTATTGGTCGGCCTAACTAATATATGGATTTACAGGGAAATAAATACTCACGCCGCATACTAATATTGATTTTTTTTCTCTCTCTCTCTCTCTCTTTCTGTCAACTGCTAATGCTAAACTCATTACCACTACTGCTTCTCCATCAACTCAGGTGAACCAAATTTGTGTCAAATTTTATTGGTCACCCGGATCGTTTATGCGTTTGTCACGTGTGGTTGTTGTCGTCGTCTCAGGGATGAAAATGACATGAATAAAGGCGCCGGAAATATATGCATACCTTCATGCTGAGCAGAATAATGTGCTTTTATTATGACTGTGCCTTCTTAAATACGTACCAATTTGCTACTAGCGTCAGGGTAGCTACTAGATTGACGCTGGAGAAAAAGACTAAAATGTAATTCAACCATAAACTTGTAGTAGTGGTAATCTTAAAAACGTTCTAATGGAACCTTCAAAAATTTCTTTCTATAAAAAAGGTAGTTTTTTCATGGTAAATTGATCCATGTGCGGTAATGGTTATGGTTTTAGTAATGCCTGGTAGTTTGGCAAAGGAAACAGTGTGTCAGTGTCCATATTGAAAAAGGAAATATTCATGTTGTACTTGTGTCACGCGCTAGTAGTGTTGCTCCATAATTTTTGTAACAATTTCTCGCCTAATAATTTTAAGATGAACAAGGAGTGAACATTATTATGTGTATTCTGAAAGACAAAGATCTTCTTGCCCAGTGGATTAGTAGTGCTGTTTCCACTAGGTAAGAAAAGAAAATGCTGCCGTTAGTAAGTAATTGCACGATGCACTCAACTAATGGCATATAAATCCACCTTTGAAAAATCTCTGCTAAATGTACGGAAAGGTCGTTTGTTAGACATACGTGCACCCATACCATATGCCTATCTTTGTAGCTACGTGACGCAAGTTGTGAGCAATATGATAAAAAATATGGAATAATGGCTACTGGAGGTCGCAGTAGGATGCGTGTGAGTTTTATGCCATATTGGTATAAAAAATTTAATTGAATATAAAAAGCACAAGTACCACAAAGACACTCTCACACGGCCACCAACATGCATCGGAAATTGTTTTGGTATGCAGGAATAATAGACCCATATGCTGGATAAATGTTTTTCTTTGCACCAAGTAGTTTGTTCGTCCGCTTGTAATCCGTAGTGTATATTATGCTTTTATCAAGTTAAAAAAACACATAAACAAGTTGTAAGGTCAAGAGCAATAAAATACATTGATCGCAATTGATTGTTTTTTTGCATTGGTATTCCAAAAAAAACTTTTTGCCTGTTTCAAGTGCAATAGTTAAATAAATAATTGAAAAATAACAGTAAACTTACTGCACCAACCTTTAGTAGTTTTCAGCGACATATTTATGACAATTTCTGAAGTGGATTTATTGTTATTATTATTATTATTATTATATTTTCATTGATGTTCATAAATACTGTGCTGCGCTGTAATAATTTTTGTGCATACGCCAATGTCTGTATGAAGCTCACTTAATTCTTAAAGACATGTTGCAAATGCAACAGCGTTTCTTTGCTGCTGTTGTTGTTGTTGCCATACAAGAGGGTTTATGTTGGTGAGGGAGCAATAAAAAGATTTGATATTGAATAAAAGTACATGAGAGTTAGTAGCCTTGTTTCTTGTAGCTTCCAACAACATCGGTAAATAAGCTATAAAGTTTTACTGTAGCTGTGACGTGGTGCATAATATATTAAGTAAAAAAGAAAGTCTCTCTTGAAGCAACTCCGTAGGTATATTATATTTCCTTCATTTCGTCCTCTCAAAGTTTACTATGTTCAATAAAAATAAAATTCAGGAAAATGCATCTTATTCTTTCTACTAGTTGGTAATGGTATTAGTATATATGCCTACCTATATCCACTATTATTTCTTGGCCGGTGACATAAAAGAAGAAAAATTCGATTTCAGCATAGTCATCATCGTCATCATCATCATCATCATCATATTCATCTAGCTTATCGACGCGACGACGACGACAAAGCCCAGATGCTATACCATTCAGTCAGGCTCGCGTTGTTGTAACCTTGGCAAAATGTAGCTGGGTATGTAGTATGTACATATATTATGAAGATGGGGGATTTTACAATTTCATTTCTTGCATGATTTCCTGTCACCTTTACACTAGCATTGTGCAAATTTTGCTTATCCCACGGAGCTCTTCTGCTGTTGCTACTGCTGTTACTGCTGCAGCAGCCAAATGTAGTAGGAAAACGGTTTAGTACAAAAAAAGCGGAGTAATAAAGTTCCGAGAAAGTTTTTAAGAGTGCAGGAAAAGGAAAAAATATGTCTGGAAAGTTTTAAAAGAACAGCTGGAAGTACTCCCAAAAATATTAGAGTGGCAACTGCACTGGTATATAAATCAAACCGGATGCTGACCTCGACCAAATGGATCATTATGCTTAGTCCCATCATTTCACAAGATATAAAGTTTTCTCGAGGGTCATTCGATTCAACCCATATTCGCAATCTTGTAATGCACCTGAATCGTCAAAAATCTTACTTTATTCATGAGGAAAGTTTCAACTTTTGCCATTAACTCCTGCTAAAAGAATTCGTTTTTTTAAAGTCATCCACATCAAACCAAAATCAGTGCGGACGGACGGACGGAAGTGAATAACATCAGATTGTGCATAGCTTACCTACATATTTTCATGTATACTTAATAACTTGAAACTGAGGCCGCTTTTCAAGCAGGCGTTTTTCTAGCGTGGCATGTCTGTGTATAGATGCATATTTGGGGAATTTGAATGGGGAATAAAAGAAATCGGTCGGATCCATGTATTTGCATAAATATTATACTTTAGTAGGGGAGAGAAAGGAAGAAAGAGCATGTGATGGTCGAAAGGTCATATGATGGCAATAAAACTTTGACGATAGGAGAATAAAAAGGGAGAGGGATCAAGATCGTCTTTCTTTGCGTACATATTCGTGCACATTGGGGAAAGAAGCTACGGGCCGGAGAAATGACGGTTTGCATGTGTGACAAATAGTATGGAAAAGTGGCTTACCTTCTAAAGTCCTTGCTCATGCAAGCGTATATTACAGGATTCATCCCTGAATTGATCCATCCCAGCCAGGTAGTAATATCTGTGACAAATTTGGCTTCTCGTAAGCAGGACGTGCAAAACCCAGAGATAAGATTGGTGACAAAGAAGGGGAGCCAGCATACGATGAATACTCCCATTACAATGCCCAAGGTTTTTGCTGCCTTCTTTTCCTTTGCAAATTTTGCTAGTTTGCGACTAATACTGAAGTGCTTCAGATTCTTGGGAACAACTCGTACAGAGTTGGCTCTGGAGGAGTTGCTTGCTGCCCCGTTTCCATTTCCGTTTCCGTTTCCAGTGCCACCAGCCTGGTGTGGGCTTAGCAGGTCAATATGTCCAATCTCTTGTTCGCAGTCTTCCGAATTTTGGTGATGAGGTTGGTGGCGGTTGGCATGATGATGATGGTGCAAAGTAGCATTACGACCTGCACTGCTAGGACCGTGCTCAGGATGATGGGCGCCAGCAGTAGGATTGCTGTTGAGGGGTCGTCCTCCACGGTGTATTCTTAGAGTCAGTTCCATATCGCCATCCGTGCAAAAGAGAGGATGACAGCCAGCCATACATTGTACACACTCGTTGTTTCCCCGTCATTTAAGCTATCCTTATCACTTGCATTGAAATGCGTATCATTTACCGTCAAGTTCCAATCTTCAACAGGAGTAGTTATGGTCGATGGAGGAAAGTAGTCCGGACTCACAAAAGAAGCTTCCATTATTCTTCCCTCATAAAAATACAAACTCAACTAGCTGTACAATAATAACAAAGTAACAACCGCTTCAGTAATAACAACCTCCCTTTTCCAGTTTTTTTCCTAATCTATTTACATACAACAACGACCGCCTCGTCTTTATTATTATTCTAATTTCCTCTCTACTTTACTTTTGGGATTACAGAATTCCCATTTTTACTCATTTTTACTCGATAAAATCATCCAAAAAGTTCATTCTACTCTCGACAACGCAACGCATCAGAGTCCTCTCTCTATCTCTACACAGCGTTGCTCTCTTCTTCTTCTCCTTCCACAAAACAATATACTATGCTCACTGTCATTTTAAATTTGAACGTGTGTATGTACATTCACGAATCTACTTTTCTTTCCTCGTCTCGTTTTCTTCTTACTCCCACCCACCCAAACACACACACAAACAAACAAACAAACATACACAGACTTCTAGTCTCAAAATGCAAATAGAGAGAAGAAGAGGACTACAAACACAATCACGTCAATTCTTTTTCTAAAAGAAAGAAAAACAACGGCAACAACAATAGTTTTTTTTACCTATCAAAGTAAATCTTCGATTTGATGCTTTTCAACAGTCAATCTTCCTAAGTATTAGGATATTACAATAATAAAACGAGTATCTGCTTACTTTATACTAGAGTTTTACTTGGTTTCCTCTTCTGATTGACAGCTTCACTTTACTCTTCCTTTCTTACTGCTTCTTCGTACACTTCCCTTTTTCCAGACGAAGACGTTGTTCAGCTCTCTTGTTCAACTATTATTCCTCCCTTTCACTTGGGTATTTATTATTATTTTTTATTATTATTATTATTATTAGTATTATATCCCAGGAACGACAACAACAACGAGTATCTTTTGTATCCCCAGATATATAATAATAATAATAGGTAGGTAGGTAGGTATTTGGATAGATAGATAGGTATAGGTATCTGTTTTCCCTTGCTTTTGTTCTTAACGAAATCCCCTTTCCTCAACGTTTTTTTTCTTCTTCCACAAGCACAATAATGTGGCCACTAGTGAGCACTTCATAAATATTTTTGGCAAAGTCTGCATTCTGCCTACATTCTCCTTGTCATGAAATCTTTTTTCTCTTTTGTAGCGTGCTTTAATGGACTTGTGTGTTGAGAGAATTGCTGAGATGAATGAAAAGAAGAAGAAGAGGAAGGAGGAGTGGTGTACGACAATGCACCTTTCAAAATACCACTATTAATTTTACTACTACTATACTTTTTTTTCTCGAACGAGAGTCTATGTATATTATTATTGTTATTATTATTACCACTACTACGACTATTATTATTATTTATATTTTGTTTTATTTGTTGCTTGCGCTGCTCAAATTCAGCTTTACCACTTTCCCTCCCGTTTTCTTTGTTGTTGATCTTTGTTTTTGCCTCGAGCAAAGCATATTGGTTGTTGGAAGTGGTTAGCTTTTTTTGTAAATATTGATAGCGCGGTTGCAGAGTATATACCTATATCTTATATATTTTTTTATTCTTCTTTAATTCCAGCTACATTTTGAATGAGGATACTGTTGTTGCAGATGCTGTTTCTTCGGATGTCAACTGGGGTATGAGTAAATCAAGACGTTTCTTCGCCATTCTATACATTTTTCGGTTGCTCTCGATTTCTTGGGAATTTTTGAAAGAACGGCCAGCTAGTAAATGTTCTTCTAATAACAGGATGATACGGTCTGT
>JAHZMT010001765.1:0-10252 GCA_027743785.1 Sinhomidia bicolor | reverse complement strand
TCATGATGATCAGTTCAAAGTTTTATTTTGTAATATTGTTATTATTACTGTCCTCCTTTCTTTTTTTACACTAACTTACTTTTTGATGCATATCTTTCTCCTTCTTACAACGCCACACTACAGCAAAACATACAAACCAAACCACCATCACCACTACCACCACAACCAACCACCAGTAAAAGTACAATGTTACCATTTCAACTTTTTTAGCGTAATGAGTAAAATACATATAGAAGGAGTGCAAGTATCGTCATCATCATCAAGAGCAAAGTAATAAGATTACTTTTTTACTCTCGGTTCATTGCTCAGCAGAAAATAGTACCAGTGCAGTGCAGAGGAAAGAAAGAGAGAGAGAGAGAACGACATCATCATCGTCGTCTTCGCCATCATCACATCACCAACTTCACATGAAATCGTCGCCTGCGCTCGGTTGCTCCCTTGCTGCTATCACCGTCGTCATCATCATCAATATCAAATTGTGGTGGTGGTGGTGGTGATCATGAAGCGGAGATGGTGGTGATTGTGGCAATAAGCAAGTCATCGTCTTAAGTAGTTTTTCAAAAGTCATCATCATTCAAGAAGGAGCAAACAAGTTAAAAAGAGAAGAGGAGGAAAAGGGCAATGATGGGTGAACTGAGAAGAAGAAGAAGTCCACTTTCATCATTCAATTGCACATTACTACTACTACCACCACCGCCATCACTAACTCTTCTGAATTATTTTATTTTATTATTATTACCACTATATATACTGTTATTGTTATTACGATTAAAAAACCTTGTTAATCTGACTCGTCAATTTGTTTGATGGTTATACCATGACTGATTGTAATGATGACGATGATGATGATGAAAGAGGGAGAATGATGATGATAATAATGATGGTCATGCCATGATCCCTTACTATTGCTTCCCGTTGTGTTATTCGCGGTCAAGCCGTTCTTCGTCATCATAACTTTACCTCCTTTTTNGGAGAATGATGATGATAATAATGATGGTCATGCCATGATCCCTTACTATTGCTTCCCGTTGTGTTATTCGCGGTCAAGCCGTTCTTCGTCATCATAACTTTACCTCCTTTTTCCTCATCCTCGTTCAATATTATATTTTATGAGATTTTTTTTTTACAAAAAGCTTTATTGAAAATCAAACATATTTTTTTCAATCCTTCGCCAACTCTTTAAACTTGTATATGGATTTATATTTAAAATTTAATACGTTTTTTTCAAAGAGGATTTTTAAAGTTGTAAAAAATATATTATCTCTCTCTCTCTTACTCTCTTTTGCCAAATAGATTGTACATCCCTTGTAAAACACCCACTCTCAATATCGCACACTGCTCGCATATTTGTTTCTTTCAGTTTTATTATCAATTTAGTTAAAAGCCTGCAAAACATTCATCCTACATGTGTGTTAATCCAATACATTATTATTATTATACAGATATTTTTTGAGACCACCACCATCATTTTTCTGTTATATTTGAAGGGAAAACAATGTAATAAGTTTGTTGGTGAATACCAAGTATAATAATAAGGAAATTATCAATAATAATAGCAATAAATGCAAATGATAATAAATCTCCTTAATCCTTTTATTACTTTTTTGTACAACATCTACACACACTCACACACATGTTGTTTCATTATACTACATGTTTTAAAAAAAATCTGTTGAGTTGTTACGAGCGCATAATAAATTATTATTATGTTTGCTGCATTCGCAATAATTCCATCCTCCCTTGGCCTTATAGTAAAGCTGTACCAGAAGAAGAACAGGAGAGTAGTAACTGTTCGGTGGAGTTTCCAACGATAAATATAAAATAATATATATATTTATTTATTATTTTTATATGCATGTACCACTTTCTCTTGGCCTTTAGTACTCCGCCTCATCGGGAACATATATCCACTCTAATATTATAATATGTTTTAGTAGATGGTAGAGTAAAGTCATCTTGTACCTTGTCATTATTACTCAGCGTGATCGACATGAAGTGAACATATGCAAAGTCAGTTTTTAGCAAAAGACATGACATGATACTTAGTTAGTTTTTATATGCTTTGTAGTTAGCATTTCCCTTTATGTGATTCGTTTTTTGATTTGATTTACTTTTAATAAATGAATTGTAGCAACATCAGCGGTGTACATCCCTGCGCCACACACATACAGCATTACACGCAGAAAAAAACACACAACAGGAAGGAAAAAAGGGAATGAATTGTCGTAAAAGTAAATAAATAAAATGTATGCAACAGGGCGGATTTTGGATTATGTACGAACATCCACATGTACACACGATTTACAAATAATAATCAAATGATATACATTCTCTATCTGTCTCTCTCTCTCTCTCGCTCTCTTACCAAAAAAAATTAGAAAGCAATCTGATGTTGTAAAATAACAGATTTAATCCATCCCATCGTCATCATGGCATGATGGCTTGCATTGGCAATTTAAAATGTGGAATAATGACGATGATAATATGAAAAAGCTTTTTCACAATATCTCTCTCTCTCTTGTTGCCGTTACAAGAGTCACTCCCTCTCTGCTCTCTCTCTAAAAACCCATTTACCACTTTACCCCATTGAAAAATTAATACGATTCGTTTTGGCTTGAGCTCAGCTCCACATTACAAATTCCATTTTCTCTCTGTAAATCTGCTGACTGGCATGGCATGTAGCAAATACAACAGAACAGAAATAATTTTAATATGAGAAAGATGAGAGAGAGAGAGTGCAAGTGCACATGGTTTTATGACTAATTGTCAAGATGTAGACAACTGTCTCAAATTTTGAAATTGACTTCTGAGGAAGAGAACATTTTAAAGTGTAAGTGTGTGTCGTTCCTCTTGTCGTCAACTTATATACTTAAAAAAGAGAAACAGGCAGAGAGAGAGAGAGAGAGAGAGAGAGAGAGAGAGAGAGCGAATAAATGTTGAAAGGAAACAAGTCATGTATAAAACGTCACACAGTCATGTCACAATAACATCACTTTATTTTCAGTCGTGCCACAGAAGTAGCAGCAACAGCAGCAGCAGTCGTCACAAAATTTTTGCTTAAAAGAGAGTATGGTAGTTGGTAAACTTGTTGTCTTTCACTCACTTTTTGCTCCACATTTTCATGTAACAACACAAATGGTTTATATCCATCACACACACATCACACATCACACTTACCTCTTGTCATATTTCATATTAAACTCTTTTTTAAAAATGTAATATTCTCATGTTCAATTCACACCACTTGTGTTGTTGTTAGCGTCATAGCGTATAATATGTATATCAGTTTATATAATAATAATAATAACCGAGTTAGAGAGAATTCATTACAATTTTAAAAGCAATCCAAAGCTAGTTTTTCGCCTTGAGCATTATTAAAACAAGCGTATAGAGGAAAACAGGGAAATGAAATATATTACAGCAGTCGTATTATGGGAGGGTAAAAGCTTTGTAAGTGTCAAGCTAATGGAAAACTTTCCAAACATTCATTTCGTCATGGGATGTCTAAACATTTCAAAAAGACTCTTTAACCTTTTCACAATAGGAAATATTTTATTATTGATATGGGAGGCATGAATGAAAATGTACATGCTGCTGCTGACGACTGACTACTGGAGTGCCTGGAAATGGTAGCAAGCAAAGTATTATAATATGTGCAGTAGTGGCAATAAGGAAAAAAGGAGTGTGAGGAATGAGCGTTTATTTTAACATTACTACTGTGCAATATGGTTAGGTTTGGCGTGATAATAGTAATAATAATATTAATATGATGATGATGATTATTTGATAGATATGATATTATGATATGCATCTTTCCTTTGCTTCTTTCCAAAAAACTATTTTTTCCATTTTGGAAAATGATATAATCGTAGTAGTAATAGTAATATTTTATTATAATAATAATAATGAAATGAAAAAAAAGAATAAGAGAGTAGTAAAAAGAAGAGGAAGAGGGAATTTGGGAATTTGTCGTTTGGGCACGTTTCGTGGTGTGGTAAAAGGTTGGAAAATGTGATTAAATTGAAAATGAATAGAGTACTCAGTCAGTGAGTCTCGTTGTCGTATCACTTTATAACTCTCTCTCTCTCTCTCTGCTCGCTTCTGTTTTTTTGTTCTGCCTTCCAAAAATTTTATATATTATGCCACTGCACTGCTGCTGATGATGTTTATAATGCTGTGCTGCTTACTGCTTCTCTTTTATCTTGATATCCATCTTGATCTTGATGTCGGCTCATATCTATCTCGGATCTACAATGAAATGTGAGTAGACACAAAAACGTACAATGTCAGCTTCAACTTACACCTTATTACAATGCTTTTGTGTGCTGGGGAGATTGACGCCGCCGCCGCGAATGAATCAATGAATAATAAGATAAAAATGTTTGAAAACACTTTGGTCAACGATGATGATGATGATGATCAAATAGAAGGCAAGCTGATAAGGAAAAAAAGGAAGTTGCTTATTGTTCTTGTAATTTAATTTATAATTCATTATTTTTATTTTATTATGGATAAAACGACTACTATTGCAAAACAATAGGATAAACAGCAGTGAAAAAAATATATAGTGCTAAATTAGCATAAATGATAATACGTGCGAGGCGTTTCTTTTTTTTAATTCCAAGAAAAAACGTGCAAATATATTTTTTCAGCCGAGAGGGTAAGAGGGGTCGTCAAAAAAAGGTGATCAAAATTGCACGAAACCAACATTAAAATTTACACATTGAAAGAATCGTGTTCTAAATTGGATAATGCGCATACTCAACTTTTTTTGCTTCTTCTTCTTCAACAAGCCATATGAAAAGAAGAAAAAAATCTACTTCATAATAAAGTTGTCTTCCCGTCTGTTTTTCTAAAAAAATACACAATATATTTTTATACCACTTCATTTTACCAAATAGTTTGCGATTACGCGTAACACCAGTGAGCTACTTGACTGGGGTTATTAAGTTATTATTTTATTATAATTTGAGAGTAAATACAGCATATTATATTATTTTGTGAAAAGAGGAACATTATTGAGGTTCACTTTATCATTAAAAAATGGCAAAAGCTCACGACATGCAGCAAGTAAGCCTTCAAGTAGAAAAAAGACGATAATTGAGATGGCCCGGACAGGACAACAGCAGCAAAGTGAAGGGAGGGGAAGGGGATATCATTATTTAGCATGGAAGTGCGGCACATAATAAATATCGCTGCTACTTACACTACCACTTTTCCTGTCTATCATTAAAATTGCTCTGATCATATTACACTTTTATTGCATTATTATACACAGACAGAGAGACAAGTAGATATCGGGTTTCAATTTTTAAGTCAGAAAACGTAAAAAAAAATATTACACAAAGGGCCCATTTTGAAATTTCCTCACGACAAAATAAAAACCTACATCAGAGAGGGAGAGAGAGAAGAGCAGAAAATAAAAATAATAGTAAGCATCAAGTAACACTTGTGCTTTTCATGTTGATAATGACGGAATATTAGATTAGGGAAGAATAATAATAGTAAACATGTATAACACACACCACGTCAAAAATCACAAAGCACATCTGTGTGGTGTGATGATGGTGGCAATGATGATGATGATGATCATGTGTACAAAAATCTGTAAAAATGTAACAAGTAACAAGATTTTGTTTTATCAGACAGAGAGAGAGAAAAAAAAGACAACAGATTTTTTAACGTTTTATTATTTATTTTTTTCATATAAATAATCCAAGCAAGTCATGCTCCTGCAGCGATCCTTTTAATTATAATCATTCATAAATATGCTATATTACTTTATCACATTTTCGTGAATAATATATTATTATAAAAATAATAGCGATCATTTATATCATACTACCATCATCATAACTAAATATTATTGAGGTGATGGTCACATATATTCACATTGCATGTATTTCATTTTAGTTTCTGCTGTTGTGCTTCAGAAGTAGCAGCTCATTCAATCTGAATGAAATTTTAAGGAAACATTGGAAAAATAAAAAAAAATGTTTAAAAAAATACATACATATATACATTTACATATATAATCTATCCGTTGAGTTGAAATGCATGTAATCCTACATGGATCACTTTAAATACTTTAAAATAGCTGGATTTGGATTTTAATGTGATTATGATGATGATTATGATAATAATACACGAATTTTATGCAATGATGATGATAATCATGATGATGATGATGATGGTGGTTGGTGGTTTGGTAAGACAGCTTAAAAGTATGTTCTGTATGTGTACATACCACACCAAAAAACCACCACTACCATCACGGTGATCATTTTATTTCGTACCACCTCACGGATATGACGTGGGACGTGATGTTCGAATATATGTACAACTTTTTGTAAGACTCAAAGATTTTTTTCAGATAATACAAAAAGAGTAATATGTTAAACATAAAAAATACAGTAGTTTTTATAGTGTGATTGTTTAATAGGTTCAAATAAGTGTTGAGTCTTTTCTCTATAATATGCACATGTTTCGTTCGACAAAATAGGTAGAGAAGATATAAATGTATAGACATACATATTTTTACACACTGGTTTAAAAATTACCTTTTAAAACTTGCTGCTGTTCTGCTGCTACGGCTGCTGTTGTACAAAAAAATTTTATTTGAAAAAAAGTCAGGTGTTTATTAGAAAGAAATTATTTGGATGATGATGACGATGATGATTCCATATATTAGTTTGGTAACTTGTACTATTCCTGTTTGCTTGCTTACACGCATACATGAATCTTTTTTGTCGTAGTTTTTTTTGTTGAATTACGTATTCATCGCTTGTAATGAAGACGATGAAAGAATTAAAGAAAGAAAGATGTGAATAAGATATATATTATAAAATAATAATGTTGGAGAATAAAAAAGAAGAAGTTGAGTTTTGAAGTTACATGATCTCTGCTACATTCGACATTGCCCACAGCAGAAAAAAAAGTATTTTTTGTGACGGGTTGATGATTTTCTGGAGAATTAAGTTGGACGTATTAATAACAAGAGGGAGAGAGATAGAGAGAGATATTATTTATATGTACATACATGAATGCAAGGCAAGTTTATATACATTTTTGAACAACTGCATGCATGCAACCATTATGCCAAAAGGATGGCAAGTTCAACTTGACTTGTTTCTGTTGAATTCCTTACGTTAGAAGTGAAATATAAAAAAGAAGAATAACATTAAAAAATGCAGGTGGTTAGGTAGTAATCTCATGGAACATTTATTTCTTACGAGAAGGCTTCCTGATTCAAGCAGAATTGATCTCTCTCTCTCAAAAAAAATCTCTGGTGAATTTTCTAACCACTTCTCTTTTCAAAGGTTCTAAAATGGATGATCAACTTTTTTCTTTTTGTTTCATAATCAAATAATTATTATCAACACAGTTTTCCTTTACTTTTCCGAAGGTCGTTGGGTTAAGTATTAAGCAAATAAAGAAAGAAATTTTATAAGGAAAGATCAACGTTTCACAAAGAAAAGCTATTCTGAACGAAAAACCTCCAAAAAACATTCTTTGAATTTGGTGTTGTTTTATATATTTTTTGCTTTACAACTTGCGACCCACAAAATAATAATAATAGTAATAATAATTGCTCGTATTGACGATTATATTGATAATATTATTTTTATTTTTAATAATAAGTACAACGTATAGAATGGGTAATTGAACTTTTGAAAATTTTATTTTTGCTTTCTGTGTCAGACATGCGATCACAATAAGGCATTGTTTTATATTTTTTCCTTCATGCAACTAATAAAATGAAATGCATGACTGCCTTCATTATCGCAATATTCCAAGATATTTTTTATCTATAATGTGTAATGACATATATAAATATTATGTGCATCCCTCCCTATAGACGTACAACAATTATGTATATAAATATATTAAATTTATTTCTTTTTATAAAAAAGGGCCAAGCAAACATGTGTTTGTCTGATGAGCTCAAATACGAAGATTACTACTTTTATGCTGAAAATACATGATAAGATTACAGTGATGGATGATGATGCAAAGTGTAAATGCATCTCACATTGCATGTTCAGCTCATAATATGTGCTTATATAAAAATATGTAATAATAATAATAATATTCCGTATTTTTGTACACGATAAAAACGACGTGTATTATGTTCCGTGTTAGCATTATCACTAGTTTGCAGGTTTTGGTTGGTTGTTGCGTTTTTTTGAAGAGAGAAACAGAAGAAGAAGAAGATGGGGATAATGATGATATCAAATTATCGTCGATACCTCAATCATCAGCATCTTGATATTCTGTTGGAAGCATGCTATTTACAACAACAATTTCTAGTGGTACACGCTAGCAAGCAAGAAAAAAATGTAATAAGGGGCTCGGATGATGAGATGAGAAGGAGGAGAGAAGAAGAGGATCCTCTTCTACTACTACCACTGCACGCAATGCAATGATAATGATTATGCTTTACAACAACCAAGTCTGCTGCTGATGCTGCTGCACTACCGCATCAAACGTGGTAGTAATCATAATCATCATCATCAAGATGATCTTCTTCTTCAAAACCATTCAATAGTTATTTTCTTCCTTTTTGGCTACAGAAGAAAGCGTAAGAAAATGATGATGATAATGATGTAATAATAAACCCTAAATGCAACCAACTCACCACCACTACCACCACCATCTTACTTTGAAATTCAATCTGTTTTTTTCGCCTTATACAAAGTTCTGTATAAAAATATATATAAATGCACCCAAAGGAACATTATTATCATTATCACTTACTTAAAATGTACTTTTAACCCGATAAACTGTTGTTTTTACAGTAAATTATTATGGTATCGCTTTCCAGTTGCAGCCTTTTACCCTACAACTGGTATGTACATATACTTACCTTAATAATAATATCACATTATATACAATGTAAAATAATGATTGCTGCAGTGCCTTACTCAAGAGTAACAGCATGTAATACACTTTTTTGAGAGAAAAAATAAGTATTTTTTATGTAGTTCATTTGAGATCAGGAAGGATACTGCTGCTGCTGTTGCTGCCACACGGGTGAAGTAAATGTTTCATCAAGTGTAATATTCCATATTACAACCAAAAAACCAACAAAACTCATGACGATGACGATGATGATGGGAATGTGGAAAAAAATTACTACAGATATCACATACAAGTTGCAAGTATAAAAAATGCATGTACCTAAATAGGCACATACATACAACTATGTATACAAGAGGATGAAGATGATGTATGTCATTCATGGGAAGCATAAATCCAGTGAAACAAACGTTTTCAAGTGTTTTACAAGATAAATAAATAGGATATTATTATTATTACTATTACTTTTTGTATGGAACAGAGACGAGAAAAAAAGAGAGAGTGTTTGAAAGAAAAGGGATGAAAGAAGGAAGAGAAAAGAAAAAACAAACAGCATAACTTACTTACTCACTACAAAACATAGTCACTTGATATGTGTAAATGTGTATTATTATTATTATGCATTTTTTTCTTCAGTTGTTACTACATTTTTTTCTTGGTTTTTGATGATGATATTTTGTAACACCAGTGTTGAGATATGTTGTAGCACAGCAAATGTGTACTACCAGAGAATATACATGAGTATTACAAAGCACTTTTTCTTGTACTACCAGGGTCGTAACAACATTGAGTAACATAGTATATAATATTACTACTACTACTTGTGTAAATATAGAAAGTATATCTATATCTGTATATGTAACAATATAACATTGTACAAGAAACTTGGAAAGCGTTCTCTTGTTGTCATATTATTATTATGAATGAAGCTATGATGATGATATTATTGTGCTCTCTCTCTCTCTCTCTCGCCAACCAAAATAAATATATCAGTGTTCAGCAAAGTGGTGGTTGTATGATGATGATGATGATATGTATATGATATATGTGTAAATAGTAATACAATATACATAAAATCCAATAAGATGCCTTTTTATCAAGTGCTTCTGCTTGTGTTGTCGTTGACGTTTTCCTCTTTTTCTTTACATGCTTACCAAAATGTTATACAGAAGAGAAAAAAATGTCTGTGAAAAAAATAAAATCACTTTTCGTTTTCTCTCTCTCTCTCTCTCTCTCTCTTCCAGTGTAACTTTATATATTTTTTTATTCCAGAGAGTGAAATTGCTTTCTACGTTTTTAGCTGACAGTTTGAGCAGCAGTGGCGTTGGAGTAAGTGCTTACGTATGTATGCAAAATACATATAATGTACTTTACTTTTTCTCCATAAAAATAT
>JAHZMT010001762.1:0-13941 GCA_027743785.1 Sinhomidia bicolor | reverse complement strand
TCTCTCTCTCCCTCTCCTTTTTTCCATTATCCTTTCGGAATCACGATGCGTTGTTGATGGTGAGCAGTGTGCAAGCTGCGCTGTGTGCTTTTACTTTTTTTACAGGCATAATAAATGTGAGCAGCCATACCACCACCACCAGTAGTAGTAGCAGCAAAAATACTTTTTATATACTTTTCTCGTTTGCTGTCCTTATTCTATTTTTAAGAAAAACGAAAGAAAGAACAAGAAGGACCACCAATTTCACCATAGTGCTGAAAAGAGGGCGATGACAAAATGTAGGGATATGCACACGTTCTCCAGATTTCAAGAAGGATTTAATGCAAAAAAGGAAGAAAAAAAGTGAAGAAGGTTCCATTGCCAGCTCAAATCATCAAGACACAAAAAAAGGAGAACAAATGGATACTTTTCATTCGATTCTTTTAAGATGATGCTGCTACTGCTACTGCTGCTGCTGCTGCTGTGGTGTGTAGTAGTAGCTACTGCAAAAAGAAATTTTTTAGTAAAAAAGAATCTAGAATAAAACCATCTCAAGAGAGAAAGAGAGAGAAAGCAAGAGAAAATGTAATGGAAAAAGGAAAATCTCAACGGAGAGAAAAAAATTTGCAAAAAGAAAGAAGGGGACAAGAAAGAAGATCAAAAATGAAAAGGGAAAACCAAAGCTGAATGAAACGTTTTCTTTCTTTCTTTCTTTTTTTAAGGAAGAAAAAAAATACTCGGGTTGGTTTTCCATTTCATTATGATGATGGAAACAGAAAGCTGAATAGAGGAATTGAGGCAAATGCTGTAATGCATTTATTTATTTATATTATAAAGCGTATGTACATATTTGTCACAGATTTTATTTTTTCCCCTCCTTTTTGCTCTACTTCAACAAACACTTGTATCGTCACCATCATGGTCACCATATTGATGATGCTGTTGTTTTTCTCTGTCACCATATGTTTCCCTAGTCCATTTTTTTGCAAAAAAGAGAGAGAGAAAAGGGACAGTTTGTGGTCATGTGTTGTCTCTGTCAATGAAGAAGCAAGGCTAAACTTAACAAGGCAAAGAAAGAGAGAGAGAGAGAGAGAGAGAGAAACAGCCACTCTATCAATTTTTTTTACTAAAGAAAGCAAGGAAAAATAAATATACACGAAATATATGAAGAAAACACCTTTTAATAACTTCACCATGTGCCTGCTGCCTTCCTGTGCTTAATATTGTTGTTTTGTTTATTTATTTATTTTTGTTTTTACATAAATATCTACTTTTCGCATAGACCCTGGTGCATAAATACAAAAAAAACGACGGGATGAAAACGAGCTCAAGCTGGTTGCATATTTACGTCAAATATTATAAAATAAATAGGATGACGGGTCATGAGTATGTAGATGGCTAGGGTGAAAGAGAGAACGAGAGCGAGAGGGAAAGGGAAAGTGAAAAAGCCGCAAAAGCGCTGTCTAAGTTTTCCAGAAAGACCAAGAAGCTAGTCATCGTAGACGAGCAGAAGACGAGGATGAAACGAAAAATCAAAGTCAAAAGCTTTTCTTGTTCAGTTTCTTCTCACTGAGGACAACGACGACTAGGCAAGTACGCCTGGAAAAATTTTACTTTGAAATAAAAAAATATAAGATTTTGCACGCGTAGGTACACAGACATCATGTAAGTATATTTATATATATATAGTAGCCATTTACAACTACCTCATTTCTTTCCACGTCTTCCAGGACTTTTTCTTCTTGTTCTTGTGCAAAAGAAACAGGGCAGCAACGCGCGCGGATTCATGGGTAATGTCACCGCTCTTTACTTTCAACCAGTATACAATACCATTATTATTATTAGTAGTAGAAGTCGTATCGTTATTATTATATCTTTTGCTGCTGTTGCTGCTGCCGCTGCCGTCACCACCACTGTGTATGTACTTTTGCACAAGGCAGCAGAGCAGCAGCAGCAAAGAGAAAAAAGAGAAACAGGATATTTGTTAGCCTTAAAAAAAATATAGAAAGTGTTTCGTTTTCCCCCTTTAACTATTGAACTAGCAATGGCAAAAAAGGATACGATGCGGGTAGCACTCGCTGCTGCTGCTGTTGTTGTTATAATAGTGGTTTTGTGACTCCTTTGAACTCGACTCACTTTCTCTTTCAGCGTGGTCTTTCTTTCCCCCGTTCCTTTGTAGAGAAAGAACAGTATTATCATGATCATGAGCCCCTTTACATAATGTGCAGAATGCATTGAGCTTTTTGGAGTTCGTTGCCGCCGCTCTACCATCATCACCGCCGCCACTGCCACCACTATGGTCCGCCACTTTTGCTAACTTTTGCTGCTACTCTTACTACTACTACTCCTTGTTTTCCTTTCATTTCATGACCATCCAATTTCTCTTGTCTGCCACTACTGCTTTCTCTCTCTCTCTCTCTCTCTCTCTTTCCTCAGTCGCTAGTCTCCTCGCGTCGACGACCACGACGTGTGTGTGCTGTGTGAATACGTCCAAGTCGAAACGTCCACATCGTACAGCACCCAAAGCACGTTTTTGTTCCCGTTCGTTCCCCAAGATTTATGACAAGAATGAATTATATCGTTTAATATTTCGCATACCAAAAATATATAATAATAATATTAATAATAACACGTGATACTACAACAACTAGTAGTTAGCAGGAACAAGTATGCTATTACCACTACCGCTGTTGTTGTTCTTGCTGTTGTTGTTGTTGTTGTTACTGCTGCTGCTATAGTTCAAAACACAAATTAGTTTTGCCCATATGTGTCTTCCTCTCGTTCCCTTCCCTTTTCTCTCCCTTCACTGGGAAATTCTCTCCCGGTTTTTACACACACAAACCAAAAAGGAGAGAGAAAGAAGAAAAACTTTTAAAGCTCGTCATGCTTTTTTGTACTTGTACTACTTTTTCTCGCACTTTTCCCGGATAAAACACACATCACAACATAATCTAATCGTGTATAACCTCTTCCTTTTTACTCGTTGCCAGCAGTTTTTTTTCTCTCTCTCTCTCTTGTTCCAAAATAACAACAACAGCTCCATTGGGATGGAGAAAGTAGATAGAGAATAAATACGTACATGCTTACCTACAACAACAATAATAATAACAATAATAGTTAGATAGGTGATACAATATGCAACCCACTAAATAATATACGCTACCCCGTAATAAGAAATCTACTGTTTTTTAACAAAAAAAATAGAAGAAAGCCGGTCTATCTAAAGACAAGACTATAAAATATGCCTACTACTACTACTTCCACTACTCCACATTTCATCTATTATGCATTAAGTATAGGCACGTCCAGCCAAAAAAAAAACTGGTATACATTTCTTTATCATGATGGTTCAACATGATGTTATTGTGTGTGTATTATAATCTTTGATAAATGGCACGAGTATTTCGCAAGCACCTTCTTTTTTTTCTTCCTCCTCTACATTTATATTATTATTAATAACAATAATAATAATAATAATATGCAGTGATAATAACAAGAAAAAAAGCAAGTCATGTTGGTTATTAAAAATAGGGTACTAACACAACACAGCCATAATATATATACCTACATACATATATGCACGGACGGATTTTCAGGAATGTGTGCGTCGTCTGTTTTTGTTACTAGCAGCAAGGACGAGCAAGTTTGCGTCGTCAAGCACGAGTTCCCTGTTCCCTCTCTTTTACTGCTGCTGCTGCTGCTCCTTTCTATATTTTTTTTCTTTCTCTCTTGTCACATTTATTAATGGTGCCCGAGCGACGGCGGACAGGCTCTTTCATCCGCCTTCCTGGTGACGGATAAAAATGATTGTTTACAACAAAGAAGAGTTTTCTGCTCCTCTCTCTCTCTCTCTTTCTCTCTCTCTCTCTCCGTCTCCTAAACCAAGCACCACCAGTTATAATATTGTATTTTGTTTTTTTTACTAGAGCATCAACCTAGCACAGGCGACGGCAGACAGTTTGCCTTCAACTTCAACTAAAAAAATATATATACATATTCACAGAGAGACACAAACACACACACACACACTTTTGTATTTCGTCCATGACAGAGATACCTACATTTTTACTTTAGATATTACTGGGCTGTTGGTGCTGCTGCTGCAACACAATAGATTTTTTTGCCGTGTTTTATTTTCTTATTCTTTTACTAGTAGTAGTAGTAGATAGGCATCATGAATTGGAAAAAAGTGGTGGGCAAAAAATTCGCTGTTTTTTTATGTATGAGAGAGGCAAAGAGAGAAAAGAAAATATGTAGGTTGATATTCATACTTTTTTTAGTGGTGTATTTTTTAAGGTGTAACTACATCAAGCCAAAAGAATGTGCATTCTTTTTTACATGTTGGGTTGTAAGATACACCACACAGCGACGGCAATGAACCGAGCAGTTGTTGCTGTTGATGATGATGATGATGATGAAGAAGAAGCTAGTCAAGATTTTCTTCTTTTTTTTCTCTACACCGCATGGATGAATGGAAGTATGTCATGTCACTTTCACTTTTGAAGCGGAAGCGAGAGAAAATGGAGGAAGGAGTTGGGAGATGGAAAAAACAAAGCGAGAAAATTAGAGTAAATTTATACTATTGTTATTATTATTATTAATCCAGGTACATACACAATATAATAGGTATAGGGTAGAATAGCATGACTTTATTTATGATAAGAAGAATATTATTATTATTATTGGTATTACTGCTGGATTTTGTTGGTAGTGAAAAAAATTGTACACTTTGAATTTCCATTTTCCTCATCTGGAAATATTTGTGTGACGTCTGCTTTTACTGCTGCCATTGTAACGTGACAAGCTTTTCGTTCTTTCTTATTATTATTAAGCAACAATAGGAGCACCGTGACATAATAAAATATAAGTTTAGTAGGTTTTTCTCATAACAATGCAGCAGCGGAAAGCAACATCGTCAACAACAACAACAACAACATGGAAAGCCAATGAACCATTTCCTGTGATGAAACCATTTCCACCCCGGAAATGTGTTATCAGAAATTGTATGATTTCGACCTCGTCTTCTTCTTCGTCGTCGTCGTCGTTGTTGTTGTTGCTGTTGATACTTCCCGTCTGTTCCTCTCCACTGGTTGGGTTACTACTGAGCTGGTTTTTATGTTCTTTTGGAATGTCACTTTGTAGCCATGTACATGATAATATTTATTTATAATATTATTATTACACCAGTCGTCGAAAGCGGGTGAGTGGGAAAAGAGAGAAGAATAGAAACAAGTTGGTTGGTTGGTTGGCTGGTGGTGGTGATGGTGTCACAGTCACAAACCTCAAGAACACTTTTGTAATTTCATCAGGCAGTGGTAGCAGCACCAGCAGCAGCAGCAGTCAGCTGGTTTTGTTACTTTGCGAGACAAAGGAATTGGCTGGCATTGTTGTTATTATTATTATTATTATTATTATTGCTATTACTACTATTTGATCTGGAACACATACTAGGTACTATGACAGGTCACAAGACAAACAACAGCAGCAACAACGGCAAACAATCGATTTTGTGGTTTTCATTTTACTCCTCTGTCGCAACATGATGCGATGATGATGAGAAAGCAAACTTGTCGAAAAAAAAATAAGGAAAATGTATCTCTTTCTCTCTCTCTCTCTCTCTCTCTCTCTGCGTGGCACAAAAAAAGCATAGCATATTTATTGTTTTATATGTGTGCGGAAAATGTCGATAAAAATATTTATTTTGTTTTTTTTCTCAAGAATGAAAGTTACAACAGTATAGGTAGTAGTAGTAGTAGTGCTAGCACAATAAGTTGAAGAAACGTTCACGTTTCTTGTTGTTCGAAAACTATTTTTCATCGGATTCATTTCTAGGGAAACAAGAAACTACAAGGAAACAACAAAATGGAACTGTCTTATACAACAACCATGACGATACGCCATAAATTTTTTAAAGAAAAAAAATTTAATATATTTTTTCCCTATGCCTTTCAGGAGAAACATCTCTTTCTCTTTTTTAAAAAAAATATAAGAAAGAAAAAAATAATAAATAAATAAGATTACGCTCGAGTTGCTTTCTGATGTCGAAATATTTTCCCCCATTTTATCTGGAATGAATACTCATGTAATACGTAAATATGACATTGTAAAGCAAATATATAGATTGTACCTACATTATTTTCTCCTTCAGTCTGACTCTGTGACTTAAAAGGAATTTTTTTTCGGTGTATTGTATGTGTAAAAAACATGCGTGTGCTTGTTTTAAGTAAGAAAAGGAAAAGATATACAATGTACATGGATAGCTTGCTAGATAGCTGGATAGATAGATAGATAGATAGATGTGTGGTGGTGATGTGCGTGTGCAAGGGACAATGACAGTGAAAAAAACAGAAAGATTTATCCGCCTCAGCTTTCTTATCTCGTTGTTCTGTCTGCTGCGTAGCCCAATACAAAAGAAGGAGAAACTGTGGAGAAAACTAGAAAGAGAAAGAGAGAAAGCAGCCACAGATCTCTGCAGAGATAAGGGAAAATCAGGACACGGAACGTATAACTTTTCATCAAACACTTTGTGCCCTACCAACCACCGCCGCAGAAAATCTCTGTGTATTGCTCACATTTCTTTGTCAGAGAAAATCTCAGATATATATATATATATGAAGATATACATATATATTGCTTTCAGATTCCAAAAAAACGATATTATTATGATCCAATCTCAGAAAATTGCTGGTCGCAGTACTACTCTATATTTCCTGGTTTTTTTTGCTACCACACTCTCTCTGTCCCTTATTTATACAGTGTGTTGCTTTTAAACTGGCATTTGTTTTCACCATTCTCATCAATTTATTATTTTTTTCCCCCGTTCATCGTGTACACAACTCTGATTTTAAAACAAAAGTTGACGGTGACACAAACATTGCGAAAAATATCACACAAAAGCATTTGTTGTATTTGCACACGCTTCATGCTCTGTCCCTCCCCAGTGTTATAAAATCGCAGTGTAATTGCATATTAGTATTATTATTATTGTTCTCATCTCTTTGTCATATAATGTTCCATTTTATTTCCACCTAATAACAATCCGTATTCCTTATTATTACCCTTTACCAGACCATGTTATCAATGCGATAATGATGATGATTATAACGTGACGTGGATTATTTCTTTTCCTGGTGATCAACACCATCATCACCATTTATTGCACTGCTTTCTCTCTCTCTCTTTGTCTCTCTTTGTCTCTCTGTGTCGTCACAAGTACTGCTGTAACTTGCTTGCTTCCAAGCTATCATCATCCGTGTCACTTGCTGTATACTACATTCTCCTCTTGTATGTCATTGTCATTATTCTAAACACTCTCGTTTCCCCTGTAGACGTGTAAATTTAGAAAATTAGTAGTACAAAACACTACAACAACAACATCTACTACCACGACTAACAATCCTTTATTATATAATCTCGTAAATATCCACTTGTGCACAGATAGACAACCATGTTTGCATACATACATGTTTATATGGTTGCCCTTTTCCAGCAAAGTATACTGCTACTGCTCCACTTGTGCTGCTCGTATAAAATTGTATGTATCAGAAAATGGAAGCTGGAACAAGCATCATCATCATCATCATCACCGGCAAACATAATATGCAATTTATATGTGTAAAGCTATAAAGGTGCAGTAGGTATAATACTTAGTATACATGCATACCCACCTACAACGTTGCCATTGTATGATGACAGTGGCCCAAAAACGAGGCATTTTTACTTTAATGATACTCTCTTGTGAAAGTCATCATCGCCTTTACCTCTTCCTCCTCCTCCTGTTCCTCTTCTTCTTCTTCTTCTTTTTTGCAGTAGACAACGAAGGATATGTCGTTCTCGTTGAAAGCCCACCACCACCACCACTCTACTTACTACTAAGCTGTAGATCTAATAGCAGCAAGCGGTGATGATGATGATGATAGCGGCATGGCATGGCACGCTGGTGGTGATGGTGGCGGTGGCGAACATAGAAATCCGCAAATTATCGTGCCACATTGAACCATTTATTACATCATTATTACATAAAAGAGGCACAACTACACAGTCAGTTTCATCCTACTTCAGCATCACATCCACATCCACCGCGCTGTACCGTGTGTGAAGTGATAATGATAGTAGTAGTAGTCGTATGGCAGCGGCGGCGGTGGTGGTGGTCATACAACAAGCCCAACTTGGAATGAGTGGGATGTGCGGAGGGAGAGAGACAGATACAATGCTACATTATAAACACACTCGGCCTACAATCACATTTCTACTTTGCAGGAAAAAAAGCAAGTTAGATTTACAGAATAGAACAAGAAATACTGCTACTTACTTGCCCTTATTATTATTATTGTTAAATGGTAAAGGAAATAAAGATCTTTTCTCTTATTGATTTCACCGTGTCGGTCTGTACGTTTGTCCGACGACACCACGGTAAATTTCAAACATTCAAATTAGATTTAAAATATAACTACGTTTTTCAAATGCAATTGGAGCGGTATAAAAAACTCGAGATTTTGTAAGATGAGCAGAATAGGTTGGACGACACTATATAAATATTTCGATTTCTTCACGTCGATTGTTTGTCGCACTCCTTGTGTGTCGATTACTTGCATGGTTTATTACAGCATCAGTTTTGCAATGTGCTAAAAGTACAGCAGCACAAGCACTTGGATGATGCCATAGTGACGGTAGACAAAGTTGACAAGAAGGTCGTTACTCTGTTCAACATTACTTGCAGGTTACTTATATAAATATACCAGCAGCCAACAACGTTCTTTCATTTTCTCAGCGACACATACAATATATTATCCGCAGTCACATATTACTACGCGGCGTGCTACTAGTAGTAGTAGTACTTGTGTACACGTTGCCAAGAGCAAGTTGAAAAGTGCCACGGCTTGTTCTGGAAAATTAACACCTTGTAAGACAAATTAGGGCAAACGACTTTTAGAAGCTTCTCTCTTTTTTTCTTCCAAGTTTCCTTTTTGTGTGTTCTCCTCCTTCCTTTTTTACTACTGCTTGTCTTCTTTTTTTTCTAGTGTTTTTTTTACAATATTGTCATCGTATACCTACTTGTTTCAGTGTGTCTATTTTTCTATGGTTATGCTTGGTAATCATCCTTTTCCTCGTATCAGTACTTTCCTTCATTTTACTTTTCACTCGCTCGCTCTCGCTCCCTCTGCCATTTTTTGCTTGCTTAAAGTTGTTGACTGGGAAGAAAGTTTTTTTCCTTTTTCCTTTTCCTTCGTCTCTGCTTTTTTCTGTTGGAAATGGAGACAAAAGTGAATTGGTAGGATTTATTGCTTTTCAGTAGTCGTGGTAATAGTAGGAAACGAAGAAAAAACGACAGATTTTTGTCACTTTTTTGAGGTCGATCATCTTTCTTCTTGCGGTAACGCATGGCGCCATTTCAAGAGAAAGAAAAAAATGAAAGGAGCAGAAAAAACGACGAAGACGACGACAAGAAACAGCTTCTGCAACAAAATTCTTTCACCTTTTTTCTTTCTTTTTTTCTCCTGTTCGTTTAAGAGTGTAACTATGTATGACTGTTAGGAAGAAAACACGAATAAAAGAGAGAGAGAGAGAGAGAGAGAAAGAGCGAAAAAACAAGAAGTCCTGCTAGATTAACGTCATTTTGGCAACGAGTACTAACTTGTGGAAGAGAATAGAAAAAGGAGAACATGGAAAAAAATCAGTTTTCATATTTTTCTTCTTTCTCTCTCCCTCCTTCTCTGCCTGTCTGTCTTTTTTTTCTTCCATCTTTTAGCCAGGTGTTCCCTTTCAAAAAAAGGAGATGGAAGCAAGGCAGAATAAAAAAAAAGAATGACGATAATGATGACTGATGGGACGTGACTATTTCCACATTACTTGTGTATTCATATGCATATCACTGTAAGAAATCTAAGAAGATTATTATGATGATGCGCGACGTGTAGGTGTGCAAGCATTTAAAATTCATCATCACACACAATCATGTCTCATCCTCTCTTTTCCACCACCGCCACCGTCATCACCCATTTTCACTTTCACTTGAGCAAGTGATACGAAGTGAAAGCACAAGACAAAATAGAAATAATGGAATTACCCTGCTTTGATTTTGAACACACGCGCGGGAAAATACATGAAATGTCAGGTGGAATTCCAAGATGATTATTTAGAAAGACCTACTTTATTTATTATAAATGATGATGACGAGATTGATAGTGATCAGCAAGTATAGCACGTCTAAAAATAAACTATAGCAATAGTGGTAATGAGAAAGGCGCGCCAGCAAACGAAAACAAATACGTGTATATTATCAACGTGCATAAAGTTAATAAACCATGAAGTGTATGCAAAAAAAACATTTCTATTCATTCTCATCTTTAGATTCTTTTTAAAAAAAATAAATCTATTAAATCAGCGGGTGTTTTATTTAACAATATTATTTTTTTGAGTTTACCTCGAGCTGAGAAAAATTGAAGAAAGTTGAGTAGCATGAGAACGAGCGAAAGCGAGAGAGAGAGAAAAAAGTGTTGAAACTTGTTTTCAAGTTTTCTTCTCTCCTTTCCACTTGTGCTTCTCAAAGTAAAAAAGAAAAACGACAAAGCCAACTTTCTTTTCGTAATTATTCTATAATATTTCACCGTGAGAATATTAATAATAAAAATGCCAGATAGTATCATAGAAAGAATAAAGAAAAAAGTGAAGCGGAAAAAAATGTAGAAACGGCGTGCGCGTAAAGAAAAAGAGAAAAAAACTAGTCCGTTCGTTTAAATCTACCATGATATCGTATATGTATGCATGTACTTATTTATAATAATAATAATAATAATAAAATATGATAAGACAAAAAAGCCATCCAAGCATGGATTCAAGAAGAAAAAAAATACTGAAAGATATTTGAAACCACACGCTAATATTTTTTTTCTTATGGCAAGATATATCATCAACATCAGCATTGTCAGTGTAGCTCTTGTACTGCTACTACTGCTGCCACAACTACTAGATTCACGGCTACGCCTGTCTAAGCTGTCAGTTTAAAAAATATAACCGTTGTTCCTCCAAGTCCTCCCTCTCTCACACATCCCGTATATATTTTTTTTCTGCCAGCCCATTAGCGATTCACTCGGCATCAGCCTCACACCGACTAGGAAGGCCTTCTTCTCCTTTTTATTATTATTATTTTTTGTACTCTAATTTTTTTTCCTCCTTGGGCATGTACATTTTTCAAATGGGGAAAAAAATGCTGGGAAAAAAATTCAACAAAGTTAGTTCATACCCACACAAACGATTTACAACGGATAGATAGATGGAATAAAAAAATAACAAAAAAGTTTAAGCTTTTAAAAAAATATGTATATATACATCCATGTACCTATGTAGCGATAATGTACTCTGTGTATTTAGCAATTTTTTTCTCTCTTAATTCTCTGCCTCATTTTTTAGTCAATATGACACTCTTTTTCACTACATGATTCCCTATTCGCGCTAGAAGAAAAAAACCAAGCACTTTTACTATTATCCATTTGTACAAAAAAAAACAAATTTTGTATATGGTTAGCTGATATTTTGTTTATTTATTTATATTTATTATTTTACACTTCATGTCATGAATATTTATTTACGCGTGGTAGTTATTCATGTATTATTTCAGTGTTCAGTGTATATATGTTTTGCGCTGCAAAAGGTCAAATAAATATGGGGTTGTACTAAATGTATGGATACTATCAATGTTGTGCTATGTCATGCACATATGAAACGGCTTAAGAAATATCCGTACACACACTCATTATTTATATATCATCTACTGGGAGAAAAGCCCTGTACATACACGTACATGCATACATGCATGCTGTCATGTCAGAACCCATTTTCTGGATCACAAATTTCAATGCAAGGAATTGAAAAGTAATGTGCAGCGTGATACACACACACACACACAAAATGTTGTACATAATAATATTAATAATGTTAACCTATTCAAAAAATCTATATAGTACTGCCAGCAGCACCACTTAACTACTGAAATTATTCATTGATAATGGAATTTTGTGGGAAAGTATAGCGTGTACACAGAGCCAGCAAAGCAGCACTACATACTTGTCTGCATATCATTATTATTGTTACTATTTGCTATAATGCCCTCTCCTCTCGGTCTGCCACATTATCAGCAAATAAATGGGTAAACGCAGCAAGCGGAAAAGGCATTAGAAAATGTGAGATGAAAGTTTTATCTGGTATTTATATAATAACCACACACACTCTCTCTCTCTCTGGCTCTTTCTCTCCATGTGTCTCTTTCTCCTGACAAGGATGATTTTCTTGTACAGAGTTTACATGAAAATGTTGCCGTAGTAATTCAACTTTTTTCCCTGAAAATTATATCACGCTTGAGAACTGGCTTTTTGCAAAGGAATATAGAGAATGAGAAGAGCAGCAACAGCAGAATAAGTAGTTGTGTAGTTGTGGGAAGAGGGAAGCTGGTAATAATACTGAGCAGAGTCATGCAAAAAAAAGTGAAGTGGTAAGCAGTTTTCATCTCTCAGCCAGCACTCATGTCTATTTGCAGTACTGCCTCGACCATAAATGCATACACACACTCAGTCATTCATAATAAGTAGAATATTATGCATAGCCAAGTATTTGCTGGCAGTATTATTATTATCATCATCATCATCATCGCATGCAAAATGTTATAATAATGTGTGCGCTTGATTTAGCTACTATTGCACGCTACAAAACTGTTGGGTGTTACTACTACTACATATATTACACTGCTGCTGCTGCTGACGATGATGATAGTAGGAGTAGTAGTTTGCATAAAAGAAAAACACATAATTACAAGGATTCACAAGCTTTAATAACATAAGTACATTATGATAGCTTGTACAGCTTGTTCTCAAGAGATATGGAAGAGGAGAAAGGCGAGCAGCAGCGAGGAAGCGGAGGGAAAATGGGTGCAAACTGGAAATGAAATAATACGGATTTTAAGTGTCTGGAATCTCTGGACTGACTTTGATGGGGTTTCGGTGAAAATGCTTTTTACTTGTACTGCTGCTGCTTCTGCTGTAGTGTGGCATGCTGCTACCAATTTTTGGCATCGTCATCATCGCTAAAGTATTTTACCCATCATTCCGATCACAAGCACCACCATCATCATCATCAGCAGCAGCAGCATCGTCCTCACACAAGTGGCAAATAAATATGACGATATGTTCAACCGTTGCTTGTTCAAACTACATTCTAAATATTTGTAACAGCTTAAAAGCAATAATGTAGTTTGCAGCGGTGATGATGATGATGATGGTGGTGGTGGCGGTCGTCGTCGTCGTCACAGTGTTTCTTTTTTTTGAGCATCATCTGTCTGTGTACACTAGCACATTT
Source organism: Sinhomidia bicolor (assembly GCA_027743785.1). Classification (NCBI taxonomy): domain Eukaryota; kingdom Metazoa; phylum Arthropoda; class Collembola; order Entomobryomorpha; family Entomobryidae; genus Sinhomidia; species Sinhomidia bicolor. The sequence continues at coordinate 615 of JAHZMT010001762.1, read as the reverse complement.
GTATATGGTTGCGATTAGAGAAGGCGAAACTGATTGCCCTCTGGAACTAAAATAATTTTCCATTTGCAACCCGTCAGCTACCCATTACTCTCAGCGATTCTAATGAAGAGCGAAAGAAGCGCGCAGTCAACTTGTTTTTTTTCTCGTGATGCATGGGTGGTCGTCGACGACGATGATGATGATGGCAGTCAGGTTTAGTCAACCAGACCTTGTGTCCTTTGCTAGCAATATGTATTTTTTTCAGTTGTCATGAAGTTGTTCATGGGCTTGCTTCTCTCTCTCTCTCTCTCTCTCGCCTTCTCTCACTCACTCGGAGAGAAAGAGAGAAATGAGTGAGTGTGCATGTGTAAATGAATGAGTGGAAAGCGAAGATAAAAATTAATGTTTGACCGTGTTCTAAAACGGTCCACATGAAATACAACGCACGCAATATTTAATATAAATAATACTGCTGCTGTCTGTTGATGTTGAAGTCAAACACAAATCTGATGATGACGATGGTGCTGACAACCATTTGTAAATTGAAATGGTTGAAACCCAATGAAAAATTATTTACTGTATGAGAACTTTTTGCTGTGATGTCATAGGACCATTAACGAGGAAACTTATTTTACT
>JAHZMT010001761.1:0-18967 GCA_027743785.1 Sinhomidia bicolor | reverse complement strand
AACTAAAAGTGTAATTACTGTCCAACAATGGTCAATTGTCCATAATTCAAAAAAACGTCAATGAAAGTGACAGGTGTTTTACTAATTATGACGTTTTGAGCAGTTTTAAAAATTGTTTGTAAAAAAATGGGGATGCGTGATAGTTTGGATGTTACCGTTGGTCAAGTACTATTAAAGGTAAAGAAACAGTTTACTAGAAAACTATTAAAAGTACATAGAAATTTAAAAGTTTCAATTACAATTAATGTCTGAACGCAATAAAATATTTTACCGTGCTAGCTGATTAATATGGGATACAAACAAGTGGTAAGGTGCAATAATATGTAATCACTTTAAAAAAAATTATGACAACCATCCCCATTTGATTGTAACTATTATTATTACTAGTAGTATGCATTTTTTTTCGTTGTGCCAATTCTCATACCTTCACCTTACCTCCTCCTCCCTAACAAATCACGCGCGATTAAAAGTTAACAGGTGAGAGTAAAAGAGTGCAAGTTTAATGGACATTATGCAAATTGCAAAAATGTTTAAGTTGTCATTGTTTTTTTTATATGGCAATCATTTAATAAAGGAATCAGAACAGTTAGAGAAGTGGACACCAAGTTGGTAATTAAAAAGACATGTGTGATACAGACAGTCCATCATTATTACCTTGCATAAAAAACGTCATCATCATCATCATCACCACTACTACCACCCCCACACTGCAGAAAACATGCAAATCAGAGAAATATTATGCAGATACTGCCACCACTATATAAGGTGTCTCGTTCCTTCTCATGCTGATACGATAAACATATCAGATTGCACCATAAATAAATCTCTAATCAAATCACAAAACAGACACAGTTATCTGAGAGTGCGGTGGCATAAAATAGATAGGAGGATGAATGGGTGGTCGACGTCGTTACCCTTTGTCTGTGTTATTTTTGCGCATGAAAGAAGTAAGTACAACATCGTTTTGATTAGCAATTAGGTACTTTGATACACTTGGCAATTGACAGATGAATAAAAATAAATAAAATAATAGCTACTGTGACACTGAAACCCTGTCCATAAATCAGAACAAATTTTTTGCTCAGAATTAAACTGCAAATGTGAGCTAGCCACACGTAAGGTATTTGTGTATTTATACATTTTTTTGTCTTGAGAATTAGGAGAAGGTTTCCTAGGAAATTATTTATTTATATTATAAAAGGATCCAATTATCCAATATTAACTGCATTAAATTCATGCTCATCGTCATTCTCTTGCAAGAGTTTAAATTTTTTTTTGATTCTGTGAATAATGAGAAGAATGCGAATGATGAAGATGAATTTACACACAAATAGAAAAAAAGAATAATGATATAGGTAATAAGAATATTAAAAAATAGCTGCTGCTGCCTACTTCCATCATTTACTATTTTTTTCAAGTATGCAGCAAACAAAGATTTAATGAGGGAGAACCGTTTAATTTCAAAACAAAAGCGATCGTAAAATTTAATATATAAAATTACGACAACAAATTAGCAATTTGTCTGTTACCATATTTGTCCTTCTTCCTCAATTAGTTTGAGCATTTTATTCTTCTTCTTCTTCCCTCTATATATCCTTTCATTTTCATTAACTCTCTGCTGATACTGTTGCAAGCAGTCCGCCCACATGAAACAAAAGCCGTTATTGTAAGGCAACGGGAATATTTACTTTTTTTGCAAATTTTTTTTCTTTCAAGTCGGTAACAAAAACAACCAGCAAAGCAAAATGGCAATGACAATTCCATCATCGGGTTTCATAATAGAAATATATTATTGTTGATGGTTTGATGATGATGACGCTGACTTCCACCACTACTACTACCACTACTGATGATGATGAGACACACTGTAAAAGTTAATGGATAATATAAATACTAATCAAGAAAAAATTCACACACCAGCAGTTAGAACAAAGCCCAAAATTAAAAGCTGCAGGAGTTTAAACTGGCAGACCTTGCTATCATCTCATAATCATCATCATCATCATCAGAAAGATGCTGCTGCTGCCAGTCTCTCTGAAAGTCCTCTTATCATCCTCATTACTACTACTACTCTTACTTACATTAACATATAATCTTGCCTCGTGGGGGTGATGGCGGTGGTTGCAGTTTTGCGAGGCTGACTGATTAGTTTCAACTCAACAAACCTATTCTTCAAACAACAAAAATGGCAGGGATGATGATGATGATGACGTTGACGATTGGATGATGAACTCGTGTGTTTTTTTTTTCAGAAAAAAAAGCTTGACTTAACTATACACGCAACAAAAGCTTAGCGCATAAGCAATTTGATTATGATTGCATATTATTATTATTATTGTACTTATGACTGAGCATTTCTCTGCAGCATATCATTATGATTATTAGTTTGTTACGACTGCCATTTTAAATGAATTATAATGGAGTGTATTATTGTTGAGACTGGCTTGAATGCAATACAATCGTATTTGTTCATCATCATCATCAGCAGCAGCAGTAGCAGAAGAAGAGGACAAGACGTAGAAAAAAAGGAGAAGGAGAGGAAAATCAAGTGACAACGTCACATAAATAAATTATCCCTTTTTGTACCCTTTAGTTTTTTTGAAAAAGTTACATAGTAAATATTTTTTTTCAATTGATGAATGCTGGGAATAAACTTTTGTTTTAGTAGTTTAGTAAGCAATACTGCATCTTGAGTCTTCCACAGTAATAATAATAATTATAATAATAATAAATAAATAAATAATATTCCTAGTACAAAACGCGATTTCTTGCTAGTTTTTTAAAAAGTCGAGAAATATGAAATACAAAGAAGAAGTGAAGGGAGTCTCTTTCCTTTTTTTTGTTTTTTGGATTTATGATGGAGATTCTGTAGGAGATGAGACGAGAATGAAGGGTACAATGCCAATCACAATGAAATGCAGGATGAACACACGCAGAGAAGAAGAGAGAAAAAAACTTGTTGATATTTCACTTCACTAAACTGCATTATACTTCTACTACGACTACTAATAATAATATTAATAATAATAAAATACGTAATCACTAATCATTCCTGATGATGATTTCAGGTAGGTAGGTCAAACAGAAACGACTGAAAACTCGACTGTAACAACAACAATAAGCACTGAAAGTAGCAGTAAAAAAGTAAGTTACAAAAATTCTGTTTTAGCTGCTAGTTAGCGAAAATATGTAATATGCAATAAAATAATAATTTATATGTGGCATGGCACTCTAATCATCATCATCATCATCATCATCATCATCATCATTGTACAGAAGATTGAGGCAATTGAACTCGGAGAAAATATAAAATGAAACCAAGAAAATCACTGCCATCATCATCATCTCATCGCTGCTGACCGTCCGTCCATCCTTTTTGCTTACTGCCACCACCGACCACAACAACTACTATCATCTCATTTTCTTATTAGTTAGCCAAGTACTTGTGGGGATATTACTACTACAGACTGGGGTACATACATAAAAAAACAGCAAAAGTTTAAGTAATGGTGGTTGGTTGGTGGTGGTGGTGGTGGTATCGGTTATATGGTTCACCATCACAAAGACCTGGGCTGATGGTGGTGATGATGATGATGATGCTGGTGTAGTAAATCATGCACAGAAAATGAGCTGTTTACGTTAAAAACGACGTTGAATTGACCACTACATTTTCTGTTGCTTTGGTAGGTAGGTAGGTAGGTAGGTAGGTAGTAATAAGTAAAAATAATAGCAAACTAGATAGATATATAGCGTGTTTCGTTCAAGTTGAAAAGTCATTTATATAAAAAAAAAGATGTGTATGCCTTGGCGTTGTGGGAACTGGGAAAGATGTGTGGTGAGATGCTGTGGGATACCTATAAGTGACGGTGATTATTATAGTGGCTATATGCCATCATGATGATGACGATGATAATAAAATTGCTACATTTATTTGCCAAAAGCAATTTTGAAATGAGAGTACTAGATAGCAGAGGTACACTCACAGACATGTTATATATATGAAGCAGCTTTGTTTTTGTCTTTTTAAACTTATGCTGACTACACACATAACAAGCGCAGTCGCAGATAATCGAAGGGAAACACAAACGAACAAACAAACGGAAGAAGGAGAGAAAGAACATTTTGATGAAGATGAAAATGACGACGATGATTTTCAAATGAGATTACCTATTCAAATTGGCTTTGTTATCGAGTTTGCTGCTGTTTTGTCTGGTATGATGATGATGATGGTACTTGTTGTTGTAGCAGTTTTGATTGCCGTACCTTACCTTAAGATCTAGGGAGGCATGGCCTTACTTAGACAAGTGAAAAAGCAAGTAAAATTCTCTCTGCTCTGTAAACTATCTGGTTGCTAAGGTGTTGACAAGCAGAGCAGAGCTTGAGTGAGTAGCAGAGAGAGATTGTAGTTTGTTAGTTACCTGCCTGCAAAATGTACATTGCAATTTGGGTGCAGCAGCTTTTCATCGTCAACTTTTCATCATCATCATCATCACCATCATCCGCCAGCAAGTACCACCACACCATCATTTCAATCTCCTCATATCATAATCTGATAATTTCTTCTGATTCATCATCACCATAACAACATAACTAACTACACACACAGACACAACAGCAGCTAGATATCATCTCACTTCTCAGTGGTAGCCCTCCATCCACCACCACACACTAGCAAACTTTTCTTTAACAAGAAAAGCAAATTAAAAGTCAATCAGGAGCAGCAGGAGATCTCTACACGGCTGGTGATGATGATGACGATGACGATGGTGAGGAGGAATAGGAGGAGGATGATAGAAAAATCATAATGAAAAATGTAACTGTTACTTCCTTTCTTCTTTTTTCCTCCCTCTCCCTCTCTCTCTCTCTTGTTGACGCTGCTTTCATCACGACGTCAAGACGGACGACTGTATATACATACATACAACAATGTTATCATTATTATTATTGTAGTAACTATGATCTGATCTTCATTCATCCAATATGGATATCATCACCAGCAGGTTAGTAGTAGTAGTAGTAAAGATCTATGCTGTGGTTTTAGTATCATCGTCAGTGGTGCAATGATACGCAGAGAGTTAGATCAGTAGAGTACACGACGACAACGACAACAACAGCAGCAGCAGCAAGGAAAAAGAAAGAAAGAAGAGAGTGACACGTTTGATAATTGCACGAGAGCATCAACAAGATAAAATGGACACGCTGGCTAGAATGGCGATGACGATGATGAGGATGAAAATTAAAGTATTGCAGTGTTGCACCACTACATACCAACATCAGAAAAGAAACAATGGATTTTTGTTATCTGTTCCTGTCACATCATCATTATTATTATTATAAACATCCTTGTTGTTGATATTAAGAATAGGTATACTTTTCTTGAAGACATCATCAAACAAAGTGAAAAAAATATATAATAGTAAATAAAAAGGTATTGAAACTTTCCGGTTTAGCTTTTTTGGGTACATGTGTAGTAGTAGTAGTAGTAGTAGTAGTAGTGCATCATTGTTGTCTTCTCACACTTGCACCAAAATGTAAGAGCAAAAAAAATTTAATACAATGTCCATTTTGATTGCGCTCCATCAAAAACAAATTAAACTCTGCCTAAAAATACTATAAATTGTCAAATTGGAAAATGCTTTTTTTACATTTTCATGACTTCTTTCTGCATGAATGAATTCATTTCGTTGTTGTGTGTGTTTTCCTTATTGCCCTGCATCACTAAAAAAACGTGTGGAAATAAAAAAAAAGAGTACCAGGTACGATGTACTTACACTAAACAAGCACTACATACTTTTTTTCCTGACAATGAAGACGTGCTCTTTTGTAGCTTTTATTACAATTTGGAAAAAAACAAGAAGGTTACATAAAGCATGAAATGATATAAACGTGTTATATAAAAAAATGAGACCTATGAAAAAAATAAAGATTTTTTTTGGGTTCAACAAAGTCATGACGCTAAAAAGTTACTTGTAATGCTTTTCATTTTCATTTTTTTATACCACTCTCAATAGTACCTATATGCTTGTCAACTTTTTTTTTATGAATGCAGTTAACAATAAAAAAAAATTTGAAAAAAGTAGGTGATTTTGTGTGAGAGAAATTGAAACTGATGATATGAAACTAACAGCATGCGTAAAGTAAAATCACATGTAAAATGGTACATATACTAGCACAATCAAAGGTGACACGTGAAGAATTTGCATACAGCGAGAGGGAGAGAAACAAGGTTACTCGTTCCTTTCCGCAAAATCAAAAAAAAAATTATATATATATATATATATACGTATCTTGTCAAGAGATACCTAACAAGTATATTAGCAACACAGTTGGTGATCGTCATTAATTAGATTAATTAATTTTTTTCGATATGTCATCTGGAAGGTTTGAAAAAAATATTTTTACACGCTAGCATGCATCTAATTAGCAATACCTGAAAAAGTTATGCAGGTTTATATGCATTGTTTATCATCAGTCTGCTCTTAATTACTTGTCATGTTAAAAAGCTTCATTATTATTATATTATACTTGAGGATCGTCATCATCGTTATGATTATTGTAGTAATGAATGAAGTAAAGATAATTCAATTAGCTGTCATACCCCCGCTCCAATTTTCTAGCGGTGCTGTGGTGGTGTGAGTGTGAGTAATGTGTACATGCCCACTGCACCTTTTATCTATATACGGTCAATATAATTGTAATTGCTTGTAAAGAAAAAGCTATTGACATAATAATCAAATCACACACTCAACAAGTGCATTATACATTATTAGGTCTATTATTACTTATTATTATGATTGGAAATATTTAGTCTTGCTTTACTTATTCGTATCAGTCGTTCTGTTCTCATTTTTATGAAGAGTCATAATATATATATTTCTCTACGCGGCTACTACTATCTAAATTGCATGTATCTCGAGGTATGTAGGTAGGTACGTTTTTATAAGCAGGTACGTACGCAGACAACATTTTCTTTTTCAAATTCCCCACCTCATCCACCCACACACCTTTTACTCGCACACTTGTCCCATTCATGCATTTATTTAAATTCATTCATCCGTTCATTCCAATAGTGACTCTTGTCAGCATCATTAATTCTAGTAATAATAAACAATTAACGAACAGTAATAAAAAAATGGTAATGGTTTTATTTGTGTTCCTTTTTCTTCTTCGTCTTCTTCTTGGGACACGGTTGTTGATCTATTTTTTTTATTTAATAACTTGTGTGAACATTAATTGTTGCAGGTCAGGGGATAAGATAAGAGAAGCATCCAGCATCAGCGTATACAAAATACCTAGATATTCTTGGCATTATGCGATGTCAACGGTGACGACGACAGCCGTTAACACTAGCAAAAGTAATTACTCTCTTCCGGTGATGATGATGATAGTGTGGTTTTTTGCAGTTGACAAAGACACAATTATTATTATTAAAGAATAAACCGGTGATATGGGGCTGGCGATGAAACGAAATAAATGCTTAAATTGGTGTAACTTTTTGCGCAATATTGCTACAACTCGAAACAAGTTCGTGGTAACATGGGTTCACTGGCAACAACATACATACATACATACATAGGTAGTTATGTGCAAGATGGCATGTTCCCAGCAGACAACTTTGCAAGTCTTTACGATTTCCGTCAAAGATTTTCCAAATAACCTATTTTCCATTTTTCAAGATTCTTCATTAGGTACGTAATTATAAAACTGAATGAATACCTACATGTTTAGTGGTGTTGCCAGTAGGCACTCTAACTTTAATTATTATTCTAATAATTACCGGTTGTGTACTCAGGTAATACTTGATATTATGGTACTCTAACCACGTATTATGTAACTTTATATAACAATTTTCAGATGATACATATATACTGTATCTGTCAACATGACAACATCAACTTGTTGTATCACTAAATAAATAGTATTCCCCTGGCAGCATTTAGCATTTCAGAATTTGACCAGAATTACTCATCTTGCACGACATTCTAATTCCATTGGAATTTCTTCAACTTGTCGTCCCCACACACATCATGCCATTGTCTTGTTGAGTTCACTACCAATAATACAATAAATTATGTCGATATCGTTTTACTCTAAAATGGGACTTTGGCTCTTCCCCTTTCTAAATTACTGTAATTTACACGACTCCTCTATCTTTAGCCAGCAGCAGCAGCATTAGCTCACTTTGTATAATCGTCAATCTACCTACCTATATTTCAATCAACGCCACACACCATCACCACCACCGCCACCACCACCACCAATTCCACCTACTATACATATATTACCACCTCATCATCAACAAACCAAGTACAATTTTTATGAGAATACCAAATGTGTCAATAATATTTCATCTCATCCTCAATAAAGAAAATCTTTAACTTGCATTTAAATTACTTTTATTCCCTCATACATCATCAATACTTCAATACTGCTTTTTTATTTTTATTATTATTATTAGTGCAGCTTCTTGAATAATGCTGCCATGCCACCGTTTCTTTCCCTTTATTCTTGTCAGTAGGAACAACACGACTTGCCAACTTGTTGTGTGTGAACATAAAAATGTTGCTTTTTGATCCAAAAATAAAACAAGTGTTTGCCATTATGTTTCCATCCTTTCTTCTACTGCCATTCCATTATTATAAAAACCTCTTTTTTATTATTATTATTACATAACAGTCATGTTCTCAGCAGCTACAGCATAGCACCGATGACGATGATGATGATTCCCTTCTCTCTGTCAACAACAACAACAACCTTTTTTCCGTTACCATTATTTCCTTTGAATGTATTTTTTTCTCTTCTCAAAAAAAGTATCTGTTGCAGGTTTGCACATTTTTTTCTGATGCGACTTGTGTAGAGTGTAATTACAATTCAGCAGGGAACTAACAAACTTTATATATATATATTTTTTTAATGTTAATTCAGGAAACCCTGCTTTTGCCCTGTGTGTTGTTGTGATTATTGTGGCGATTGTTGCATAATAATAACAATGTCTTTTTCTTCTTTCTGTAACAAACTGTATCACTAAAAACCCTGAGGCGTTATTTCTTCTTCTTCTTCTTCTCCTGTTTTATGTAATCTAAATACATTGTTGTGCTACTACTCCTGCTGCAAACTAAAAGTCACAACAATACTTTCAACTAGACTACAATTGTAACCAGTATTACGGTTAAAAAAATAAAGAATAAAAAAAAAATAATATTATTATTATTATTATGTAAATCACGTTCGCTCAGGATAGCACCAAGTCATGCACACACACACACACACATACCTTTTTGTTACAATGCAGTACAAAGAAAAAAAATAATTAAAAATTAACAACCATTAAAATCAGCCGATGCATGCATTATTCTCAAAGGCAAAGAATTTTCATGCTGCATTTTTAATTTTTTAAATTGCGGAGGTGGATTGACAGGGTACTAGAGTAAAAAAACCAGAGTGCAAAATCATCCTCCTCACTTGGTCTAACCGTCGTCGTCACCCAAATTCTATGTATATAACTTATGCGTAATAATTTAATGCAAGTTATATTCACCATCATCAATCACCACAACTACCACTAATACTGCTAATGCTGCAGTAGTACAGTAATCAAAATTGTACCAGAGAGAGAAGAGCATTAATAAAAGTAGCGAAATAATAATAATGAAACAAAAAAATAACAACAATGTCGGTCTGCTACTGCTGCTGCTGCTGAGAAAAAAACAAGTAAGGCATTTCCGTTCTAAAGGATGATGATGACGACGACGACGATGGATTATTGCATAACCAAGGTGTCTGTCTGTGGCTGCTTTCTGCTACACTCATTAAAGTTATCACAGAGTGACGACAGTCATATCACAAGAATATTATCGTCGTCGTCGTCAATTTAATATTTCTTTTTTTTTTCATTTCTTCTTCTTTCGTTCTTTATGAATATCAAAAAATAAATAAATAAACTTTGACGATGATAATATGGGTTTATGGGAACAATGAACGAAGTAAACTCGTCGTCGTGGTTTTATTGGTATGGTTACATCAATCAAGTGTAATATTTAAAAAAAAAAAGAAACGCTGCCGTTCTTGCAGTCGTGTGCTCTTCTTCTTCTCCTCCTCCTTCAAACTCTTTGATTAAACTGTGTCACCTGATTAAAAAACATACATGATACACGCATGTTTTATTGTTATTAAATAGGCAATAAATAAATAGCAGTGTGTATGTAAAATGTAAACTATAAATATTATAGCCTTTTTTGTTATCAATCAATAATACTCTATTAGGCTTGTCTTCTTGAAATATAACATATATTTTTTTTCTGGCAAGTTAGTTCTGCTGCAAGTCGTTGTATAATTAATTATTGGCTTGGGTTTCTTTGGCTGGTTGTAAGTTGAGCATATGCACAGTGGTAGTGAGTGCACGCACGGTAACAAGACCATCAACATGGTCATCATCAATGTGTCATTGGTCAGTGACTGATGATAGTATAATTATGGTAGATTATAGATTATATATATATATATTGTACATATTATTTTTTGCAATAAAACATTATACCAATAAGAGTCATTTCTCTAATCATACATCATTATCGTATATTGCTTGTTGATTTATTTCATTGATTAATTCATTAGGCAGCAGCGATTATTTTGTTATGAAAAAAAACGAAGTAGTAAAAAAAGCAAATCACACCAAATATCGGATTAGTATAATATAATAGGTAGGTATGTATAAAATAGTAATAATAATAATATATTAGGTAACTAAAAAATTGCAGCAGCAGTAGTGCAGTGCGTGGTAGTAGTTGGTAGAGTTGCAAGAAAATAAGAGTGATGACTGATTAAGATTTAATGACTTTTTTCGTGGTAAAAAGCGCCGTTGGCTTTGGAGATATCAAAAAATTTGTTTCAAAATGAGTTCTGAAGAACAACCAGATATGTACGGTTTTATGAGGGTTTTGCCATGTTTTTATTTTGCAAATAAAGATTAGAAAACTGTTGATGGCTTTCAAACTTTAAAAAAAGTTACTTGGTTGTTATATAATTATGCACGATAGTATCAAAAGGTGAGGGAGAACTACCTACCTATATGAACATGTGAGTAGGAGATGGGTAATGGCTTAACTTAAAATCCACATTATTTTTATTGTTGTAAAATTATAATTATATGCGGCAAGATAATTTGCAAGATTTGCAAATTAACTACTTTTGAGGAATGTTGCAAATTTCTGGAAATTTCTTCTGAGAAAAACAAGGGGTGGTAGACTAGAGTGCAAATTGCGTACATAAAAGTAAAGTTATATCTTTGCTTTAAGGCTTTAAGGCGGAGGGATTTGACACGCACGAAATATGGGTAAATTACTATTTAAAAAGTACCCACTGTGTGTGTGTACAAACGTAGGTCGTCGTCTAATTTAAGTGCAAGGTTTGCTGCAACAGCAACACAGTAGCAGCGCTGCCACTGACTCAACACAAAATAAATTTGTAGGGAATTGATGTGATGTGATTAATTGCCGGTAAAACGACTGAAAATTAAGGGGAATTTTCATTTATTATTATCGTAGTCTGCAGTCGTAGTAGTACACTTTACCACATAAAATGCCACTATCAGCAAGTTGAGCAAGAAAAGATAGTAGTAGACGCGCAGTAGAGTGCACGAAGACTTTTCTACGTGCAACAAATACACAACATGCACTTGGCATTGTATTTATTTTCCCATTAAATATAATATTCACGGAACATATATTATTATTATAACATTATGTTGGTCAGCAGTAGCAGCAGCAGCATTTTTAAAATGCGGCTGCCTAATGAGGCTTACCATGTTACCATCAAGTTAAGTTTTTGATGTTTTTTTAAAGAAAAAAGAAATGCTTAAACGAATGGTTATTTTTTTTAAACGTTAAAGTAGCCACTTGATTTTTTTTTTCATGACATGTAAAAATCCTCAGCTGCATGTATGTACTGAAGGCACTTATTTTTTTTCTATTAAAGTGCTCAAATACAATTTTTTGGAAAATAAAACGAAACGATGATGTGCTTCTCTCTACAATGACGTGTTTGAAAAGTAAGTAAGCGATGATGATGATGTAGTAGTAGTATGTATGTAGGTATGTATTTAATTTAACCATTAATTTGTTGATGAACTGAATACATGCGTATTTTATGCTCTTGTACGTGCGGCTGCCTAATGAGGCTTACCATGTTACCATCAAGTTAAGTTTTTGATGTTTTTTTAAGAAAAAAGAAATGCTTAAACGAATGGTTATTTTTTTAAACGTTAAAGTAGCCACTTGATTTTTTTTTCATGACATGTAAAAATCCTCAGCTGCATGTATGTACTGAAGGTACTTATTTTTATTCTATTAAAGTGCTCAAATACAATTTTTTGGAAAATAAAACGAAACGATGATGTGCTTCTCTCTACAATGGCGTGTTTGAAAAGTAAGTAAGCGATGATGATGTAGTAGTAGTATGTATGTATGTAGGTATGTATTTAATTTAACCATTAATTTGTTGATGAACTGAATACATGCGTATTTTATGCTCTTGTACGGTGGACATAATAAAAAGTAGAAAAAAATATTATGCAAAAAATTTAGTGGTAATATTTATTAGCAAAAAAATACTTGCATGCTTTTTGTAAAATAGGTAAGCTATAAACATCTAAACTTGTGTAAATGGATTAATGTGCAGAGTATGTATGTCTGAGAGTAAAGATGACATTGGTTATACACGACGTTAAAGAAAATTGAGGACCATTATTTTCATCTTCTTATCATTATCATGATCATCATGATAATGTATGCAAGTATGTATGTATATTACGGANATCATTATCATGATCATCATGATAATGTATGCAAGTATGTATGTATATTACGGATTTTGGACGATCAAACAACGTAGCAATTTCAGGTATTGTCATTATCGTGTCGTTCAGACTTCAGTTTTTTGCATAGACAAAAAAGTGCTGCTGTTAACGTACGAGAAAGAGGGAACTTGGATAAACTGTGCATCCTTAGCAGCGTTCCACTTACTAAATACTTTAGCAATTTTTTTTGACAGCTTAAAGTGCAATGCAAGCTAGTGTTCTCAAGGTGATCACTGCACTTGTAAAATTTTCAGGAGCAAAAAAAAATTTTTGTATGGTAATAAAAATGAGTCAATTTCTTATTCTCAGTTTACCTGTCATGGCTGTCAAGAAGTGAAGACGCCTTGTAGCTTCCTCCACCCGCCGACATTTGTGACCATGTACTGCCTCCGTGGGGGAACTGTGCAAGTAAACGTTGCTGCTGCTTAATTTGATGGTGTTGTTGCTGTTGCTGCTGCTGTTGTTGCGCGGCCACAGGCATTACTGTGGATTCTTGGTGATGAGCATTCATATTCCCTCCTGATCCTCCTCCAACTCCCCCATCATATTCCATTATTGTTGAGGAGGGTGATACCGGGGAGTGAAGGGATGCCAGGGGATTCAAGGTGGATTTCATATGCCTAGGAGGCACTACACTTGAAGCACTACTCACACCACCAGCACCACCACCACCACCGTTTTCATTTTCCACAGGAAAAAGCATATCCATCATCAAAGCCATGTCACCACCACCACCCACTGGTCCACTGTGCGAAACACTGCGACGTGTCACGATAATATTTTTGTTGGATGCCTGATCCATGTTTGAACTGCGAATCACACTTGGCGGTGGTGGGGGAAATGCCGCTGCTGTTCCTCCTCCACCTCCAGGTCCGACAGATGCAGTTGACGAAGAAGAAGGGAAATCTGCAATGGACTGTTGAGAATAACTGTTCATTGACGACGAAGACGGTGGACTTCGAATGGCACTACTGTTACTACCACTAATTGTTGGTGTTGCCGTAGCAAGTAGCAATCCACCTGCTGCTTTAGCACCACCCGAGGACATTATTGTTCCTCTTTTCTTTGACAAGCGTTCCTCTTCACGTACTCCTGCTGAAATCACTCAACATCAACTTGCCTATCATCATCAGCACAGCCGCTTGAGGGCTACTGCCACCACTACCAGTTGTAGTAGCACTCTACTAGCAGTTACTACTAGTGTCCTCCTGAAACAGTTTTATCTCTTGGATGAAGAACAAGCCACCTGCCGCCATAAAAATGTAAAAGGAATTAAAAATGATAATCTGTGAAATATCTCATACATCGTCATCATCTTCATACTCATTATTATGCAATTTTCAACGGTTTTTTTACGTCACGCATAAATGCTACCAGACCAGCGCAGTGTATTTTCTGTAGGATCATCATTCTCTTTTCACGGAGGATTGTTAACTCTTTTCAAAAAAAGTTTAATAGGTATTTTCTCGCTGACAAAGATTAAGGTTACACTACGCGTTGTTGTTATTATTCTTGCTGCAGTTTTTTCAGCATGCGTTGACCACAGCTCTTAAAATATTGTGTTTACAACTGGATTTGTGCAAATCACAGCTAATAATTTCAATTTGTCAGTAGTAGTAGTAAAACGCTTGTTGCAATCTTTTTTAGTTTTTAGACGATTTATTCTACTGGTTATTTTTTTTCGACAAGCGTTTAAATAGAAAATCTCTGTCTGTCGGTCAGTAGTACTAGTAGAACTGTCTTGTTGTCAAAAGATAATCCCAGTGCATCAGATACCTAATTTTTCTTGTCGTGCGAAATTTGGGAATCAGTCGTTTTTTTGTACTACCATTTCAAACGTAGAAACGCTGCTTTTGTACCTATTTCTGCCACTTAAATCCGACAAGTTGTTGACGGTAATGCTGCTGCTGTGAGATGATATGGTAACCACAAGATCATGTTATGTATTTTACGTCATTGTCAATTGTTGTCGCGATGCGGCGTACTGACCACAACAAGTCAAAAATATTAAATTGTAGTTTCTCTCCGCAGAAATCATGTGTAGTTTTAAAAGGATTCATGCGATGACAAACTTAACCGAATGATAATATGCTACACGACACACGACTACAAATTAGTACGCGTACAAAAAATGCTTCAAAAATATAATAAATATTGAGCAAAGTCTAAACACCTATCACATATGTCTGAAAATATATATTTTGCAATGACATTTTTGCATTTTGTTTTAAACGGTAATACTATTCTAGCTTGGTCTGTTTTGGCAAAATTTACCTACATGACGACACGCACTCACCACGGCATGAATTTATGGATGATTAAAAAAAAATATTTACGAGGATGGATCTTTTATATTTTTGCTGGGCAAACTTTAGCTCTATTCTAGTATAAGCAAGATTCTTTTAGACCATTCCAAAATATCTTGTAGCCAAATAACTTCAAAATTAAAAGGACACTCTCATCTGATTAAAAGTTCAAATCTCAACAAAAATTTTGTTAGGAGAGGTTTTTTGCTCTGACTATCACAACAAACAAACTAATATTTGCAAAATCAAAAGAAACTTATCAAATCAATAAAGTAGGTGTAAAAAATCATATTGTGCGAACGATTTTTGGCAATTTGACAATCTTTGACTGCAGATGTTGGAACGCTATATGGCATATATATATATATAGACGATGGGACAACACAATTTGATAACGTAGTAACTACTGCAACAACAGGGCCACAAAGATAGTCAAGCCTGCGCACAAAATAATCACAAGAAAGAAAATGATCGTCCAATTTTTTTGGCGTGATTTCCTTTACCCCACTACCACTACTACTACTACTACCTCACTGTAACAATTGATTATTTACCTGATACTAAATTCTAAAAAACAGATTTTATACTAGACAATCGCCGTAGCTATGGTCAGCGTGATAAAAAAATCGTTCTTAATTTTTTCCTCAATTTTTTTTTCATTATTATCTTTTATTCTTTTCAATATCCTCACTAAGTAATATCACCAATAAAATCACCCACCATCTAACAATGCAGTACATCTATTAGAAACTTATATTTTTTATGACAAGTTGATCATCAGGGACACAGCAACGGCATGCTCTCCTTAAAGGCAAGCACCAGACAGACCACCACAAAACCCATACAAATGCTTATCTACTCTGCACTGTGCACACCACTAAACTATTTTCGTATTTTGCTGCAAACATTTTTATTGTATTTTTTGATAACTTTTGTCAAAAAAAAAACATGAGAAGAAGTGAAAAACTCTTTTCTTTCTGTTTTTTTATTCATTTCCTATAAAAATGAGATAGCAACAGCAGCAGATTGACTACCGTTCCTTTTTTTTATTTTTCTTGACGTTTTTTTTTGTTTTGTGACATTGACACCTCTTTTCTCTCTCACTTTTTTTCTCTCTCTCTTTCTTGAGCATACAAACGTTGTTATATGTTATATATTACATGTATCTTCTATAAATTTATATGCCGTGTTTACATTTTCTTTCTATTTCATGATTCATGAGAAATATATCTAATCTACGATGCTCTTTTGTCTTGTAGACCAGATTAAAAAACGCGTGTTGTGCCTTGCTTAATACACATTGTTGCTTGCTTTTGCACCTATTTAGCAATACAAGGAAGGAAGCAGAGTTGGCACTATTATCATCCTCATCGCCACCGTCACCATTATCATCATCATCCTCACATTACTATATAAAAAAACATCTATCTATTTTTACGACATATTTTCTTGTTCAAGTCGTTAGTGAAAAAAAAATACTAAGACAACGTACGTATGTACATACATTTTTGCCGCTGCTGCTTCTGATACTATAAGATACCGACAACGATGATGATACCAAGACCACAGCAGCAGCATCAACTGGCAGGCAACCATATAATCCCTTTTGTTTTTTTTCTGTCATGTTGCTACAGTAAATCTTTCCCCTTTTAAGGCTACGTTGTAGTATTGTCATTGTAGTAACCGTCGTCCCACACAATAATCAGAATGTGTCTGTCTACTACTGCTACTACTGATGTGCAAAAAATATATATTTAAAAAAATTTATAATAGCAGCAAAGTAAAGTAGCTCATGTCACCTTCTCTCTCGCCGCGTCGGGGACGGAACTCATTACTTATCAGAATGGTGTGCTTTTTTGATGTATGTGTGTAGAAACCATAAAAAATGGTATAATAATAATAATAATAAAAGCGTATGTGATGACATGCCTATTGTTTTCTTTCTCTACTGTCCACCAAAGTAAAAGGTGTCATGTGACAATTAGATAACACTCCTTTTATTTTATTCTCTAATAATAATACTAATAAAATGTATGTTAACGAAAGAGAGTCGTTATTTTAAACACTATTTCTGCACATATTTTTTCGTTTATTTTTTGGTTAAAAAATGAAGGTTTTAAATTGCATTGCATTTGTTCTGCTCGTTGTTGAAATAGGAATAATAATGTTAAAAATAAAAAGTAAAGCTTTTCTCCCCTGGAAAATTATTCTTTCGTTTTTATGGGAATTTTCAGCAATAACTGGTTTGACTTACCCATGATCAGTGGAAAGTATCCGATTCTCGGCAAGATAAACAAGTCGACTTGCTCTTGTTGTTGTTGGTGATACTGTTGTTATAAGAATATTATACGAGAGCTGCTGCGTTTAATGATCCAATTACTACATTGAAATCATTCAAAAGGTTCATCAAATTTACAACAGCCTTTTTCTCATTTCCACCGAAACACTTTCTTCAGCATTACAACATATAATAATCCTCCTGAGTTAAAGAAAAAACATTAAAATGTCTCTATTATTTTGTTCAGCGAAAAAGCTATAAACCGCTGCTTTGCTGGTGCAATGCATTTTATACACGACTTTTATTTTTACTTATCAACTATCCCGCTGACTGAGCCTAATCACAAACTCACTTGAACCTCTCTAGCAGTTAGTTGTTGAGAAATCCACAACGAAATACCACATATTATATCGTTTTTATCTAGATAATAATAAGCAGCAATATATTGCAATATATATCCTAAAGGAATTTTTAAAACCGCCTTAAATTAAACTTATTTTTCTGCACAAAAAAGTCCAATGTATATATGGACTGCATACACACATACCACACTTAAAAAAAGCTAGAAAGATTTGAAAAGAAAGTAAGTGTTTATTAATATGGTAAGTTTATAAAGTTTTATAATTGCAAAGGAATGGAGTATAAAAGAAATAATCAGAGTAAAGTTGTGTCACTATATCGAGAGAGATGAGATGAACAAAGGTTTTTTTCATGGGGCAACGTGAGGCACAAGAGGCCCAACAACTAGAGAGGTAAAGGTACCACCACAAGCACAGTTCTCTCTGAGAAACCAAAAATACTACGTGTATCTCAGGTAAGAAAGCATTACACTTTTGCAAGCACCTTCATGAGAGTAGCTGTGTCTTGTGTCACAGCTTCTTTCAAACTGATAGCAAAACGACGATGTTTCAGCTATCAGCTCTCTTTCCACCTGTACCGCACTCCGTAGCTCATCATCATCAACATCATCTTCAGCAGCAGCAGCAAAACAAGAGAAACATATTTTTTAACGATTGTTTGTTGCAGAAGAAGAAGTTTACTGGGATTGCTAATATTACTGTATAGCACCATCACCGCACCAGCAGCACAACAAGCACCAAGCTTTGAGAGGTAATACGAGAAACGTAGCAGAGGTAAATAATAATAATATTGGATGCAGGCACGTTTACGTAAAATTGTATGTTGTTGTGCATGCATAATAACCTGCAACTACTGTAAGCTGCTGCAAAAGAAAAAAAAAGAATGACAGGAAGATGAGCCAGTTTGGTTTGACTTTTTACTTTAAAAAAATAAGTATATAGCTCACTGTTATTATTAGTATTATATGTTTGATGAAATATCTTGATGATGATGATGATGATGATACGTAGGGATAAAAACAGTAAAATCAACTTTGCTTAGCTGCAGAAGATACCTATTTACTTAAATTATGTGATGTTTCACAGAGAGATATATAGGAACACCAGCATCAATTTTATTGATACTCATAGAATAACAGCAATCAACTTTGAGATAACTTTGCAAAGGTTC
>JAHZMT010001760.1:0-35791 GCA_027743785.1 Sinhomidia bicolor | reverse complement strand
AAACAAAGGATGGCAGTGTCTGCTAAAATGGAACAAGACAAATTATTTCACGGACACAGGTGACAATGCATGCCATTTAGACAAATGCGTAGCCAAACATCTTCCCCCTATTTTTTCTCTTGCATGCAGCGATTTTCAGCGCAGAGCATTGTTTTTAAGGCATTCAGCAGCATACACATAAGATAGCATAGTGGTGGCGCTCCCGTAATAACAATATGGAAATAATAGAATACTCAAATCATTAACAACAGCATGACATATTGCAGCAGATGAAGAATAAAAAAAATCAAGTGAAAAGTTGAATTTTTTTACGACAATAAAACAGAGTGGAGCAGCAGATCATTTTTTACTATAAAAAGTAGTCCTTATCTCCTCTCACTCCATTTTCTGTCCACTTCTCTCCCTCTCTCTTTTATATTTTTTATGTCCATATTTTGTCTCCACAGAACAAGAATCCAACTCATCTACTCTCTGTCAATAGTGCCACCACCATGCATACATTGTACCACCGGCAAAAACAATGCACAAGATAAAATGCATAGGTAAATCAGCAACAAAAAGCAAAATTAAAAAAAAGACAGCATTTCTCCACTTTATTCCTCAAACCTAAACCCTTATTACTATTATGGGCATGAATTCAACAGGACGAAATGCACTTAGCATAATATTATTACTATATCATATCAATATAACGACTTTCATCGTCAGAGGAACACCATTATTCCCGTCCGTCACACAAAACCACCACCGCGTGTGTATTAGCATCACACGGCCGCTCAACAAACCAACAACCTACCTAAACTACCTGCCTATCTATCTACCTATCTTTTTTTTTTTTTTTTTAAAGAGTCATTCTAGTTTTTCCCCGATTCAGTTTTCAGCTTTGATTTTCTTTGCCTAACAAACAACAAGACAACACAAGAGAATTATTAGAAGAGTGGATCATCCTGATGATTATTACCATTACTACGCTGACTGACGGAGTCTGGAGAAGAGAACTAGCTATTCCATCAATGCTCAACAAACCAACAACCTACCTAAACTACCTGCCTATCTATCTACCTATCTTTTTTTTGAAAAAAAGAGTCATTCTACTTTTTCCCCGATTCAGTTTTCAGCTTTGATTTTCTTTGCCTAACAAGCAACAAGACAACACAAACTCTTTCAATCCGTTTTTCCCAAAGAAGATCCCATTATTAGAAGAGTGGATCATCCTGATGATTATTACCATTACTACGCTGACTGACGGAGTCTGGAGAAGAGAACTAGCTATTCCATCAATCTTTTCTTGTGCAGCTATCTAAATATTCCCAGCTATGACAACCGCTCTGCTACTCCTTGTAGCAAGTAATAATAATAAGAACAATTATTATTATAATGGTTATTTGTAAGAACAAGCCTCGTGGAAAGGATTGCGATGACAGGACAGGACACAACAGCGGCAATGCTACCACTGCTGCTGCTAGTACAAGTGTCAACCACGTTGCATTGCATGATGACGACGACGACTGCTTTTCTGCACCGCTCTTTCCTTCCAACAAGCCATGATGATCAGTTTACTCACTCGAAACCAGGTATCCATTCCTTCTCGATTCTCTTTGCTGTGCTGCATTTCATTTGGTTCTCTTTACTCGAGAGAGAGAGAGAGTGAGAGAGTGAGTGATTGCGAGCGAGACTGACTCCCTTTCACCACCACAAAAACCCACCAACCAAACTGATCATCAGTCAAGAAACAGGTGGATTGATTTGTGACAATACTTTTTTACACCCTGTCACCACCACTCACCACCACACCATCATCATCATCATCATCACGTCCATTTGAAACATGTTTCCTCTTATTTCTCCTTTCCTTCCATCATCATCATCGTCGTCATCAACATCATCATAAAATATTCATGCGTGTTTTGCATATCAGCATTGATTATTATTATTATTGCTATTATGACGAATGACGATACCATGACAAAATAATACTTAAATGGTCAATTATTTAATTGATGGTGATGATGAGGATGACAAAAATGCTATCGCATAATATTTAAAACGCTATCACATAATATTTTTCCTTTTACCTCGCCACTATTATGGGAGGGTCACTGATAAAAAAAAGTAGGCAAGTAAATGGAGAGGATTACGAGAGACTAAAAAGTAATAAAAAAGAGAGAGAAACTGATACAGGACAAGCTACAAAAATGGGCAGGTAAAAAAAATTAAAAGATTGCCAAGTGAAGAAGGAAAAATAAAGCGCTTCATATGCTTCAAAGTTCTACGAAAACAAAATTCACTCCACAACTTGCTACTTATTGTTAGTTACCACCACCAACCACTACCAACTTGTTGTTGTGCTTTGGGAAAATCAAAGTGGAAAAAAATACTTATTATCATCGTCTTAAAAATTCACAACAATACTTTGTTGTTGTTGTTGTTGTCTACTTACTACTTATGACAATATGTAGTTTATGTATCTGATTTGATTATTAAAAAAGTTGGCATGATAGCCATACCAGCAGCAGTGGTAGTAAACAGCAGCAGCAGCTAAAACATAAAACAACGAAACTCCAAAAAAAAAATAGGTAGGTAGGTAGTACTACACAGTCCAAGTCCAGTGAGTAAACTTTTTTTTAATAAAAAAAACTAAAGTAAACCAATAGCACGGCTGCTGCTGCATGTAAATATGTGCTAGCAATAGAAACACTGTTGCTGCTATATACATTTATTTGTTTATTACCGCAACTACTACTTTTTTTTGCTGAAAGAAGAGATAAGAAAGCTTTCATCATTACGATTACTATTAGAGAAAAAAACACAGAAAAGTGATGATGATAAGCTCTTATCATCATCACACACACACACCATGAATGAATGTTGATGAGTGTAATGTGTAGTAGTACTCATCCATCCAATCTCTATAAAAGGACATGCTGCTGCTGTTCTTTTGCCTACCTTTCAATAATATCACCATCACCCTCTCTCTGCCTTTTATTTTCACTTTTTTGCATTTTATTATTATTATTATTATTATTATTATTATTATTAACATTATCAAAAGTAAGCAAGTTGGGAGAAGAAACAAGAATCTGCCGAAGGATAGAGCTGCGGCTGCTACGTGCCATGACGATGGTTACCACCACCATTCCACTTGCTATTCCTTTTTCTTTTCTTCTTCGTCGTCCTCCTTTGTACACAACTACCCAAGTATGCTTCAAGAAGACCGAGTGAGTGAGTAAAGTGGTCTTGAAGAATTTAATGGAGATTTTATTATTATTTTTCGTAGCGACCAAGACGACGACGACGACGACAACGACAACACACGGACCTGTCGTCGTGGTCGTCAAATCAACTTTGCCAACTTGTACGAGGATAGATGATGTTGATGACAGTGAATAGAATACAGAGTGCGTTTTAAACGCGATGATGCATGACTAACATTGAGAATAATGGAGAAGGTGAGTTTTAAGTTGAAAGCATACTACTACTACTACTGGTTTATTTTTTTATTTTATCTCAGTTCGGAGGGAAAAGCAGCAAAAGAGAAGACGAAAAAGCTAAAAGCTTTTTTATTGCTATTGCCACATAGCGGCAGCAACAGTTAGTTGGCAGTAGTATTTGCAAGAATGGGGAAAAAGATTGTGGTCGTTAGCAGAGGAATAATTACAAGAGTGGATATTTTTATACTGCCTACCTTGAGGATACACCTGCCAATCGGTGTATTTTCCATAACGGATGCGTTGTAGAAGCTTTGGTCAAACACTGCGGGAGATAAATTTAAAAAAAAAGAAAGATTGCAGATTAAAATGTCGACACACATCTAAAGAGCAATTACTCAGTAATTTAATAATAACTGGCAAGGATGGATGCACTTACAGGGCGTATCATTGCTGTCAATAAGATGCACATTCACAGTGGCCGAGCTACTTAGCGGAGGCTCTCCTTTATCCGTGGCTGTAACAATCAGTCTGGGCATCGGATCCGTCTCGCAATCCAGGTGACTTTTGGTGGTAATTAGACCCGTTTCCCGGTCAATCTCAAACCATGTTTGATATGAACTCCCACCAGAGGCGGGTTTCAGACTGTACACTAGCGCAGAGTTGTTGCCCACGTCGGGATCCACAGCCTTGACTCTCAAAACGCTCGTTCCTGGGCCAGCCACCTCGCTCACACTCGCCTCATAAATCTCCTTTTCGAACCTGGGCGCAGAGTCATTCTCATCGCCAATGTCCAGTAGAAAGCTGGTGCTCGTGTTAACGTTCGGATTGTCCGGATCCTTGGCAATTATCGTAAAGCTGTAGTTTTTCTTTGCTTCTCTATCCAGATTCCGACTTGCCACCACCAGATACACGACCCCATTTCTATTCTCCAGAGCAAAGTTGCCCTCGCCCCCTTCCAAAACCATATTCACATTTTCGTACTCTTGCTTCGAGTCCGGATCATGGACGCTGATTCGTGCGACAAACTCACCCGGTTGAGCATTTTCCGAAACGGTTGGGGGCTTATCGTCTGAATCATCTATAATTTTTTTATTAAAAAAAGAGAAAACCAAAACTTATCAAAATGTTTGCTTCTTTAATTTTTTTTATTTATTCACGTGTCAAATCATCCAAATTAGTTTATTTATTTGCGCAAACAAACAAACAGACAGAGAATATAAATCAGCACAAGAGAAAAATCACCGTCATCACTATCACCACCAACCACCACCATAAAACCATAACGTTGTTATTATTCTCTCTCAGCCACTTCACTTTATTCACATTTTTATTGGATAACTTGTTTTCGCCCTTAAATCATCATCAGCATGGCAGCAGCACACCACATTATTCTTCCACGGCTGTTGCTGTGCTGCTTCTTTTTTACCCACTTATTTAAATCACTCTCCTTTCCTCTCTCCTCTCTTCATTCTCGCCGTTTTTTATTCCCTCTTCTTAATATATCCATCATAGTTGCTCATCATCATCATCACCATCATCGTCCTCACAGTTCATATTTTTATGACCCTTTTTTCCATCACATTTTTACGACCAAGATTTGCAACATTGTTGTTGTTGCTCCCTTTCATTCTTCCACTAGCCACCAACCACCATCACCATTCCACACGTTTTTTTTCTTACAGGTGGGCTAGCATGCTTACCTTTATCTTTCTCTCTCTCTCTCTCTTTTGGAATGTTTGCATAATTCAATTTCTCTGCTACATTAGCAGCCATTGTCATAATAATCATCATCGTTATTACCACTGCGGTATCAACTCATCATTTATTTTATTTTTCAACCAAAGAAAACGTTGAGTTATTGCTGCCATGCATTTATTTTTATTGCTGAACCAATTATTTAGCCAATCTCTACAACATAGCAAGCCAAGCTACAAAAATGTACTCATGTCAATAAGGTAGCAGGGATGAGAGGGCTGCTCGCTTTGCAAAAAAGAAAAGAATCATTATTCGCCGCTGGATAGAACAATAACAATAATTACAAAGTAATTGGCATCGCAATCAATCAAGACGCATGAGCAGCGACAGCAGCAGTGCAATGGTAGAAGTAAATGTTTTTTTTTAAAACGATAATTAATTACAGCAGCGTATAATTGAGAATTGTCAAAATATGTAAAAAAAAAATCTTTATATATATGTATATATATAAAAAGCTTATCCTCTCCTCACCATCATCGATAATTGTTATGATAATAATTTTATTGGCAAATAAGTAAATTGGTATAATAATAATAATACCAATTGGATATATTGCGTGTTTGTACGTTTTTCACAAAAAACATTATTATTTTTTTACTCATTCACTTTGATGATGATGATTTATTATTTTATTATCAATGCAGTAGTAGTACTATTGCGGAGCACAAGGGAAAAGCAAAAAAAATGAGTTGAGCAAACATGCACACAGCCAGCAAAAAAAAATTACGCAGTCTTCTTGTCTGCCTGCTTCTTGTTCACAAAACCGTTCTGTTTCTTTTTTCTCTCTCCCTCTCTCGCTTTTTTTGTAAATCCACCATAAAACAAGAGCGAAATAGCACAACACTATCATTAACATGTCACTCATCATCATCATCTTTCTCATGCCATCATACTATCATCAGCATCATCATCATCAAAAGTTAGTACAAGTAGTCGTAGTAGATGTTGTAGTAGTGGGCAGCTTGAGAATCTTTGAAAAGGATGCAGAAGAAGAAGAAAGGAATGCACTGCTTATTTATATTCAGCCCCAAAAAAGTGGAGATTCAATTCAAAGGCTTGTGGCGTTTTTGGCTGTGTGTGTGTTGCAGTTTCCTTGCATGACAACCGCTTGTTCACTTTATTTTTGAAAATATAAACTTCTTTTTACTTTTATAAAAAATATATATAATAATTTAGCAATGCTCGGCGCTCGTTGCACTTGATTGTAAACCATATACAAACTGAAAAGTATACTACAAAACTGCAAGCTTTACGATTCTCTTTTTTTTGCCCATTTTTTTCAAAAAGGAGAAAAAATCTCAATATTTTTTTTTGAAAATAGTGATCCTCCTCAGCGCAATTAAGTTTTACTATTAGTATTATTACTCAATGGGTTTGGATTGCAATTGCACTGCAGCAGATTACTCACGCAAGGTGTCTATTTGTTGTTGGTTGAACTAGTGCCGCTTTATATGTTGTTGTATGTGCAAACTCTCTGCTAATTTCTTTAAAAAGAAAAAGTTTAAAAAAAAAAGTCCCCGTCTTATTCGTGGTCATTTTTTTCATCTCTGCAAAGTGCAAGTGAACCCAGCGAACCTGCCCATGTTGATACTGCCCTGCCTGCTTGCCATGCCACTTTCATTTCTTTTACCTTCTGGGCTTAAAATAATTATTTTACTACAGTTTACAACAACAACAATAACACCGTATTATGCATAGAATGATGATGACGAATGATGAGGAGTAGCAGAGGAGAAGAAGAAGGAGGAGGAGGAGACGAACAAGACGAAAAAAGGTATGCCAAGAAGAAAAGTTTGTCTGACTTTGTCAATGGTGCCGAACAAGAAGAGGCAAGCGAATATTGTCGACGATGATGATGATGATGATGACGATGGTGATGGCGAGGAGGACGACAAATATTGCACTTTCCTTTTTTCACTAATTTTTATGCATGCTACACACCAAATCAAAGTGGAGTAAGTCAGGATGATGAGCATGTAAGTAAAATTAAAATAATGATGGCATTTGGTGGATTTTCATTTCAAACTGCACATCTCTCTCTCTCTACACTTACTACTCACAATTGTTATTTATCATCATTATTATTAGTAGTAGTAGACATGGCTTATCAATGAAGAGGAGGAGGAGTAGGATTGTCGTTGACTTTTTTTCTGCATTTTTTCGCACCAAAGAGGAGAAATACGAAATGGAAGGTGGTGTATGTATCTTTATTATCAATAATGATGATCTGATCATCATTATCGTGATTAGAGCAACAACAGTGCTCATGAATAAACTTACTTTTTTTGCTATTTATGTATGCGCAACACAACAACAGCGCTAAAATATGCGTGCAACTAACTAGACTTATTCGCTCTTCCTGAGCAAGGCAAGAAAGATACAGATATATTTTTTTAGAAAAAAGTAAATCAAAATTTTTATTTCATAAAACTGACTGAACCAGATTATTACTATTATTATTAATTTGAAAGAGGAGAGGACCAGCAGAAGAGGAGGTTTGAATTGTCAATTAAAATATTTTGGTGTGGTTGCTCCTCTGTGTGTGTAAAGAGTAGAGAGAGAGAGAGAGAGAGAGTGCACGTGTGCCCAATCAATATTTTGATTGCTGATTTGATTAGTTTGGTGAGTGAGTGAGTGAGTATCATCATCACCATCATCTTGATAAGTTTGAGCAAAAGTTAAAATAATTATTGTGGTGAGGGAATAGTAATCACAGCGATTGAGCAGAGTGTGCAGCACAAGAGGATGGGATTCCGTGTCGACTCTGTTATTATCGTTTTGAAAAATAATGATGATGAATGAGACGAAGGGGAATAAGAAATTTTTTGACAAATCAATTATTTTTCACGAAGAAAGGTAAAATTACACGTTGGCGGTGGTGGTGGTTGTGGTGTATATGCGCGAGATAATTGATGATTTGTATTGCGAATTTTGAACAAGATGAAATGACTTGAAATGAGCGCATGACAATTAAATTAGAAATGAGTCAAGTGAACGAGCTTTGAGTAGAACACAAGTTACGCACCTGAAAAGAAGCTGATTTTGATTTTGAGCTGATTGTCGTTGAGATCGATAATCCGGATGGAGACAAAAACGGTAGCTTCCAACGGTTGAATCCCGTTATCTCTCGCGACGGCGACGAGTTCGTGCACTTCCTTGCTTTCGTAGTCGAGGGGGCGATTAACGGAAATGACTCCGGTGACCGGGTCGATTTTGAACACTGACTCTTTATCAGTCTGACGGCGATTTATAGAGTAGGTGATTTGACCATTCGGACCTTCGTCCTGGTCCAAGGCAAACACTTGAAGAACACTAGTGCCCACAGAAGCGTTTTCAGCCACTGTGGCAAAGTAGCGACTTTGGTTGAACGTAATGTCGTCGTCCATGTACTGACTGTCACCGTTTGGCAAGCTGAAAGAATATTTTTAAATGCAAAAAAATGAGTTAAATGGACTTTTAAAAAAAAGAAAAAAAGTGAGCATTAAAAAAGTAGGTAAAGTTTTCTTCTGCTTACCGCGCAAACTGCCAGACAGGTGCGTTATCATTTTGATCCGTTAGATATGGCGGAGGCGGCGGAGAGTTGGACGAGCCTGGCATCGGCTCCCCGATAAATCCTATGCTGGTTCCTATAGGAACTCCTTCGGAGATTTCAAACTCCCGAATCACTTCACACCTCACGTCCGACCACGGACACCACACGTCTGAGAGAAGCAGGAGGAACAACAGGAACAAACTTTTTCTAAACGATTGGGCTTTTGTCGACGAGCTACAAGTCCTTCTTCTTCTCCTTTTCTCACTCATCTTGATTTCCTCATCGCCCTGCTCCTCACCAACATGCCCCTCCCTCCCCAGGTAAATGATAATCCACCCCATGACGACGATGAGCGTCGTTGGAGTATTTTACAAAACAAAAATTGTTTCTTCTCCCCCTCCCCTCCTCCGATAACGGAGGTGGTCCAGGTGAACAACAAATTGTTCCTTGTTCCACTTTCGCCCACACTATAAAACATGAACACATCTACTGTTCTACAATTTTTTAAATCTAATTATTAAATAATATCCTCACATTCACTTTAAGCACAAACGTCACATAGTTCACTAATGCACACAGCAACTACTCTGAGCACGAGTACATCCTCCTACCCAATGCTTCCATAGTTCACCACTGTTTCATTCTGAGAGAGTGTCACACTTCTGTCCGGCACACTTGTTCCACAACCACAACAACAACTGATAATGACGCACCAAAACTTTTCCGCTGGCAAAACTGTCACTTGTTCTTCTGCTGCTGCTGCTGCTGTCGATCCTTCCAGACTGCCTGTCGCCGAAACTCATTTTTTTCACTTCACACTTGTCTCGGCTTATTTTACTCTAACTATTTTTAGCAGCAAATTCTCTAACGCCTGTGATCGCACCTGAAATGTTTAAGAAAAGGAAGAAAAAATACATTTAAAAAAAGTCTGTACACATGCTCACGTTTCTG
This sequence comes from Sinhomidia bicolor, assembly GCA_027743785.1. Classification (NCBI taxonomy): domain Eukaryota; kingdom Metazoa; phylum Arthropoda; class Collembola; order Entomobryomorpha; family Entomobryidae; genus Sinhomidia; species Sinhomidia bicolor. Next base: position 26,122 of record JAHZMT010001760.1, on the reverse strand, counting down.
CTCACTGCTGAAAAGTCAAAAATACGGTGTGCTTTTGTCACATGCCACGTACATGTGTACGCATGTTTGTAATTGTCATTGTAACAAAAGCAGTCCGTTAAGTCTCCTTTTTCTTTGTGGACTTACGAAAAATTGCCCAAATGTTAATTCTACAAAAGATACATCTCTGGCTACAAATGAGAATATATAGGGACAGAAAGGCAAGTTGACTTATTGAAACCGTAGAAATGGGATGGATGACAGAAGAAGCCGCCGCATGAGCAGTCGTCACTTGCTCGCACGCACACATGCAAAGGGAGCAGGAGGAACAAAGGAAATACAAGCTGGCTGGCTGAGCTCCGCCAGGCTGTGAAAAAGTTAAAGCCAAAAGCAGCAAGATGGGTAAAAGGAAGCACAGGTAAAAATAAATAAATAAATAAAATGTGTACAGGTAGATAGGTAGGTAGGAAGAAATATATTATGTATATATTTGGAGTAACACAAGTGAGGATGATGATGATAATAAGTCTTTCGCACCATCAACAACACAGCAGCAGAGAGGCAGCAGCAAGTGAAAAAGCCAGTTTTTCGTGTGGGTCATAAAAAAGGAAGAAGGTGCAAAGTGGATTGGATAGCGTTACCACCACCACCACCACCACTATTAACAACAAGTTGTATATATATATAAATATACATATATATATAGATGTATATATGTACAATGTACATTATTGTTGTTGTTAGCATATCAGTCTTGTGCAGGTATATAGGTATATTTTGTGCACACATTCACTTCACTTGACTCGGCTCTGACTGCTCTGTGTGTGCAGTAGAGCAGAGCGTGGTGGTGGACAAAAGGACAACGACAAGAAGAAAGGCTTTGATATTTATTTCCCTTCTTTCTATTTACTACCATCGTCGTCATCATCATGAGCAGCAAGCAGCATAGCCATCATCATCACACTTGACTTGAGTCGCTTGCTGTGATGCGACCTTGCAGGTATTTATTTGGCTGCCAGAATAGAGTGAGTCTAGTGGAGTCTTACAGCTTTACTTGAAGCATGCACCAAAGTCTGTCTGTCCGTTCTGATCATCATGAAAATGGCTAAAAATGACTTTCAAGTAAAATGGTAGTGGAGCATTAAAAAATGGCAATGTTTGCAGGGTGCCACTTCAAAACTCCAAGTGTCACACTTTCCCCCAATTTCTTGTTCCTGTTGGTATTATGCAAGCAAAAAGCAAGGTAGCATCCATCCGAAAGATTAAATGTTGTGTCTGATGCGGTAAAATTACAATAAACTTGATGTTTACAATTGTCGGCATAAATGCAGCTACATTTTACGTAATTGCTGGGGCTTCTTCTTTTAAGCCAAGCAGCAACAATAAACACTGACTCTTCTCTCTTGGCTACTATGATGATGATGATGATGATTATTGTTATTATTATTATCCATGAGGAATTTCTCGACCAAGTGTCCAAGATGGATGATTGCTTGTCTTGATGTGCATAATATTGAGGCACACAAGTTGGTTGGTTGGTAGGTAGGTATTTAGGTAGCTGTACTTGTTCATCTGCAGTTCAGTAGTAGTGAGGTAGGCAGGCAGGTAAGCCATCTACCACACCGCAGCTTTTTACCCTGGGCTAACTTAGCAATGAACCGTTTTTATTGCATGATGAAAATTAGAGCAACAGCAGCAACACAAGAGCAGCCTGTTGCTTTACAGCTTCACGCTATTTTATCTTTCCAATTTAACTTGCAATGCACAAATAATACTGTACAGCAGCCTATCAGTTCCATCGTCCTCCCATCATCATCACCACTTACTAAGGAGCAGTACGGTGCTCACCGTCACAACAACCAGTAGTGAGGTAGTAGCAGTGTGACAAAAGTGGTGGTGTGTCGGCGTCGGAACAAGAGAAAAAGAAGAAAGGGAGAGAGAGGTAATATAATCACGATCCCTGTGGCTTTCACACCAATAAAATGGCAGAGAGGAGGAATGAACAAAAAGAGCTTCAACACGACCGAAAAAGAAAATTGAAAAAACTAATAAAATAAATAAATGCTTTAACCGGCAATAATATGTAATTGCGCTGCTGCTAATTATTAGCATTATGTGAACACTACCAGTAGTCATCTCTGTACAAATAGGCGTGTTGCTATGCATACAGCCATTTTTCCTAAAATACAAACAATTTTACAGAAAATGTTTTTTTTGCAGCAGTTTTTTTTTGTTCATTTTCTTCAATCAAATGACATTCCATTAATTGCTTTTATTTTGCTAACTTGGTTGCTATGATGAATATTTGATGCGCACATTTATCCTTGTTGTGGGCGACCAGCGACGTATACATTTTTTAGTATACCAGTGTATGGTAGACACTGCTGATGCTCTTTTTTTGAGTGACGGGGAGGAGAGAAGTCGAGGGAGAAAAAAAACTGACCTTCTCTTCTTCTCTTTCAAACTAACCGTCATCCCTGACTCTTTTGTGTCGGCGGTCTGGTCTGGTTTTCTTGGTCGGTGCAATTTCATCTCTTTTTACTGTCTGTCTGTCTCGCTCACTCACCCTGCCCTCTACTCATTTTCCCACAAGAAAACAAATGATGAAGGAGCAGAGACAACAAAAAACAATAATGAGCGAGTCTCCTCTCTCTCTCTCCCCCCATCTTCCACAAAATACTAGTAATAATGATAGTCATAATAATAATAATAATAGAGGTAGTGATACAAGGAATGCATCTTCTTCATGCATCATCATCATCTTTACAAAAAAACGACGTAGGTCGGTAGGTAGTACAAGCTCATATGCGGCGCAACACGTTCCCCATGAACAGTCTGAGAGAGATCATTATGGCAAATGAGTGGACTTTGGCTCTTGTTTGTTTGTCGTGTTGTGTGAGGCCCTGCAAAGCCACTTCCTTTTTTTCTAAAGTAGCAAAAGGTACATATTTCTTTGGTGGATTTTTCTTATATTTTTCACACTGGGAACACCGCCAGTGTCATTGTGGTGGAGGAGAAGAGGAGAGAAGAGAGGAATGGGTAAGAACAGGTAAGCAAGCAAAATGGACCATAGTCTTTCTACCTGTTCGGCAAACATTGTCATCATCATCATCATCATCGTTGTCGTCGTCGTCGGAGCAATCAACAAAAAGACCGATGATATTATTACATGCCACTTTACACACAAACACATGAAGGAAGAGTGATGAATCAGACGTACAAAAAGGATGCGATGGGAGCGAGAGGGGGAGAAGCAATAAAAACTTTTTTTTTCTAATAATGCGTTCTCGGGAATAGGATCTTGACGATGATGATGACATGGCGAGGACGAAGACGACCAAGTAGGAGGAGATGTAAGATTTTGAAGGCATTAATGACGCATTTTTTTTCTTCAAGTCTCCCAAGCTTACACCAGGGATGATGATGATGACATTAGATAAATCTTGTATTTTTCCAAGTGTACGACATCATGTGTGAACGCTTCTTCCAAATTTTCTTTTTTTTACAAATAAAGAAAGGTAATTTGATGATGCACGTATTGCATGCATGTTCAGGATTGCAATGAATACACACTCCATTGCCACCACCACCACCATACCATCATCATCATCAGCACAACATGCACGACCACTTTAATGCTGCTACTACCATTTTGATTACATTATTATTATTATCATTACCATTTACTACCATTATTCTTCCGACGAATCCTTTTCTTTCTTGAGAGAGTTTTTCCACTCTTTTCCTCCTCTCTCGCTGCTGCAGTAAGCAAAGTTTGTAGAATATTATTATCATTCCTTCAAGCAATAAGCATAATAATAATAATAATAATAATAACACAGGCACTCATTCTCTCTCTCTCTCCGACTGTCTGTAATCTGTTAAAAGGGAAATCCAACGAATACTACACCTAATAGCATCAATAGCAGCAGCAGCAACAACAATAACATCAACAATGAAAGCTGCAACAGCAGCAGCAGCAACGAATGAACCTCAACAAGTACATTATCTCCTCCTCTCCGCTTCGCTCTTTCCTTTTTTTTATTTTTCTCTTCAAGTGGAGACAAATTAGGGGGTCCACTCCGACTCCGACAAACCTACAATAATCAAATTGTTTTCTTCCTTCCTTCAAGAGAGAGAGAGAGAGAGACACCAAATAGATTTGAGTATAAATCTCTGAGAAACCTATTTTTTATCGTGCATGTCTCTGTGAGAGCCTGAGAGAATGAGGACTAGCATGATTATATCGGGAGGACAACAGTTAGCAAAGCGTTACTGCGTACAATAAAATAATACGCCATTCTCTATGCTTAATAAAGTCCGCATTGTTCTTGTTGTCTTGCTTGTGGTTGAGAATTGGTGCAATCTCAAAATAAAAATGGCACAGGTGTACCAATGTCGAAAAGACATTTTTTTAAATGAGGAGGTTCAGGTAAAATGTCAGCAGTATTAGCCAAGCATTCATGCGTAGTAGCATGTCATTTTAAATAGTCTTTGTGTTTTTTTTCTCGTGTTGCCCTTTGAATTGAAAAAGCGTTTGCCATGACTGGCTGCAGCGCATTATGTTACGTAATAAAGTTATTTATTATTTGTGCATTTGCTAACATGCTTGAGTACTGATGCTGCTCTTTGCCAGTGCTGCTTCACCAAATAATAATAATAAGTTCAAAGCAGTCCGTATATTTGACTTGCAAAACGGCATCCCCGACAACGGCGAGAGAGACAATGGCGTTCGGGGCCAGCGAAAAATATAATATTTATTCTAATAATGGGAATAATTATAAAATGATAGTAATAGAAGTAATAATAATAATAATAATAACTGGTGCAACTGGAAAAGTCAACATTTAAAAGTAATAACAACCCTGCGAAGATGTAGTAATAATATTGCATCCACCATTTATATATTTGAAGATAATTTTCACAACAATTGGCCAGATATTTATTTGTACTGGTAGAAACCCCCCCAAAAAAACGTTGCTCTGCGTGAATTTCCACATTTGCAATTTTAAAATGATGAATGGCACAAAATCCTTTTTCTCTCTCTCACTTTATTCCAGATTATTACGACAAAAGGTAAGAGCAAGCAGTAGTAGGTGAAATTAATGCTTTTCCATAACACGAAGAGAAACAATTTTCAATTCTCAGTCTCTTCAAGAGAGCAAGTGTAGTGGAGTACCCCCGAGACAAAAAAAATATATAAAAAAAGTACTGGCCTATTATTTTGCTATTAAATCAAAACTCAACTCTTTAGTAAAAGTTAGCTAGCTAGTTAGTAGTTAGTATATATTATATGCTGGCATGGACTTGGCTATTATTTTTTTACAATGCATTACAATTTTATACTTGTTTCGTCTTCTTCCAATTTTCCCCCTTGATACATAATTCAACAGCATACGCAACAACATCCATCCATCCACCTGTGGGCTGCTGCTTCTTTCTGCTTTTTTATCACTCTTTTATTCTTACCAAAAGGCACATCTCTCAGTGTGTGTGTGTGTGTGTGCATACTTTACTTTTTTATCAACCATCCATCCATCCATCCATCGAACGAAAAACGCAGAAAAAAAATTGTTCAACAAAACGGATATGGCCTAAGGGCTCACCCCACTACACTCACAACAACTAACCACTGCCACCACCACCTTGCTTACTTTGTGTAAGTGAGTAAAGGAAAAAAAATATTATCAACTCTCTTTCTTTCCTTCATTTATTGCCCATCTCTCTGTTCCTCTATCCATCCAAAAAGCGATCCTCTCTTCACAAGAAAAACCATCCTCATCATCTCATGAGCAGCAGCATCACGCACTTACACTCAGCATTCAGCATCATCAACCAGACCAGCAGCAGCACAGGTACATTTGCAGAGACTCTTGCTTGCTTGCTTACTACATATCTCAAAACTTCTCTCTTCTTCTAATAATCCCTACTGCTAACTCCAACACTTATTATTGTTATGATGAAAAAAACACGCATTTTCCCTGCCACCACCACCACTACCACTGTAATCATGCTCAGAAAGAGAAAAGCTAGAATTCTAGAAATGTTTACCCGTTTACCGATCGTCCCAACAACAGACCCGTGCACTGCATAATATTATTGCCAAGGAGCAACTACGACCCCACTACTACCAGACCCCAGTAGGAAAAACTTATCATTTGGCATTGCGCATGCAAGTTGGAAATATCATCATGGTTCCCCAAAGATGAAAATTTATTTCCCTCAAATTACTTGACTCATGTGAAGACTGTATGAATTTTAATATTTTAAAAATATTTCTTCATTGTTTTCTCCAAACTTTCAGGCTAATGTAATATTACATGAAAAGCTTTGATTAAAAAAAGTTGATAGAAAATACGTCTTAAAAACGCTTTAACAACGTCTTTTGCTACTTAGTCAGTCAATTCGCTTGTAGTGGGGACGGTGGTTGAGAACAAAAAAGAATCTGGTCGTTCTTTGGAAATATGTTGTGTACGCAGGCAGTTCAATTAATGGGACGATCGGTGAATGGCACCTAATCGTCATCGATTACCAGCAACGGCAGCCGTAGAAGTAGTAAGTAGTGGAGTGGTGGTAGTAGCAGTAGTAGCAACAGCAACAACATACAGTCTAATTGTAAGTTTTGTAAAGAAGACGAAGAAAAAGGACTTTCAAAAGTGTAATTTTTCTCTTCAGCCGATGCTAAAAGCTGCTCCGCTCAACTCCTCATTTTCCTTTTTTCTCGTCAGGGTGATCACGATATGACGACGACGACGATGATGATGATAATGATGGTCGTTGGTCGTCTCACTTGTTTCTTACAACAGCTCGTCAAAAAAATTCACTGTTGAATGACTCTCCTCGTCTTTCATGGTCTGTCGTACCAATAGTGATACTGCTGCTGCTGCGCGTTTCAAGCATGCCTTGCACTAAAGTTATTCAACGTGTAAGAAAAGGCGCAGTGCAACAATGCTCAGAAGAATCATCGATGGATACTGTGCCGTTGGATAAGTCGCAAAGCAACATAACACCAGCAACAGGCTATCACATTTTATTTATTCTTTTTAAAAAAATATTTTTATCAACAAATTAAAAAGTGTCTGCTAGCATTCTTCACACATTTTTCGAATCGACACATTTTCCTGAAAAAATTTGTTCAGTACACAATGTAGTGAGTGATTTGACAATGTTGCTAACGTTTTGTTGTTGTTTTTTTGAAAATTACGTTACGTAATAATTGTGGCACATTTCATATAAAATATTTTTTATTTCATTGATTATTATTATTTCGCTTCAACTACGTCCAAATATTAGGGTGGCCACAACCGAAACAAAAAAGTAGCGTATTTTTCTCTTGTGTAGGTACATGATTCCTTGCTTTTTATCCAAGAAAGTATGCGCTCTTGTTCGGTGTGATGGTGGTGCTTTTTATATTTTTCTTGAGAATCAGGTGGAAGGGAAAGACAAGAAATGGGAATAGATGGATACCTAATAATGCATGCTATCCGCATGTATCCATCCAACCGTTAGCACCAAGGCATTTTCTCTGAAGACGATGAGGATGATTCAAAAGGCATGAAATAGGTACAGGTACCTACACACATACATGCATGCTCACTGCATCCATCTCTCTCTCTCTCTCTGTTTTTGTTGATCATCCTTCTTTTCTTTTTAATATTCTCCATTTTTTAAATTCTGCCTCAAAGGCAAATGGTAGAGAAGCGATCTCCAAGAAAGAACGCCAGGAACATACATACCTACACATCTAGCATCCAGCTCACTTGACTGCCTTCTTCTCACAGTCCGCTTCTCTCAAGTACAATGCCACAATGCAGAGCCAACGAGAAGGGAATACAGAACAGAGGAACAATTAGTAATTTAGTAATACGGTGAAAAAAACCTGAAGACACTGGCGTTGTATTTGTTGCTAATGATGATGATGACGATGATAATGACGACAATGATGAAGAAGGAGAAAAATAATTTTTCAGCATTACAAAACATCCTCACCATTTTTAATTCACGGAGTTCATGGCAATAACAACAGTGATAATTTCATGATGATGAAAATTCGGCTGAGGAGCTGCTGGTCTGGTATTTTAGAAAATGCCCAGCACAAAGTATAAGTGCGGCGAGATTTTTCGCTGGAAAGGAATTAATAAATAGGCAGTTTATTCCAAAAAGGAGTTTGGTCATGCTATTGACATTTCCAAATTAAATTGTTTATTCCTCTTTTCTTCTTTTAACTTGTCGTTACTTCGGTGGATCATCATGTGACATAATAATACTTCATCACTTGCTCATCATTCTCCTCATTCAATCATCAGCTCAGCTTGGTTTTCGGCATTTGCTGTTGTAGCACAACGTGTGCCCATGTCGAAATGTCGTGAAATCCCCATGGGATACTACTTCTGCTATGAGAAATAAAAACAACCTCAGATTTTTTTCCTGGTTTAGTCAACTTGAGTGTGCGTCAGAGTGATTCGATCATTGGAATCCTTTCCAGCAGCAGAAATGGATAGATGCACACAGGTGTACGTACGTACACACATGTACGCTAGATGAATTATCTATCCTCTCTCTTTCTTTCCAGTGATTGGTCTCACACTGTGACTTACTTGATCCCTTTGATCACCACCACTAAAGCTATTATTGTCTTCATAGGCCACATCATATCATAAAAAGGCCTCTCTCTTTTTCTGCCTTCTCATCTCCCATTTTTCCCGTTTTTTTCCTCTTTCCTTCTTGCCTCTTGAGAGAGACCCAGAGACCGACGACCAACGATCATCTTCTTCGTCATCATCATCATCATCAGAAAAAAGGAGACGACAGTAATAGCACGGCGGCGGTGGTGATTTGACATTTGTTTACTCTTTCGGTATCATCATCTTCTATTCTGGTGCCCTTTCATCATTTTTGTGATGATGTGATAATCATGTCATAACATTACACATTCAACAATGGACGACAAAGGCAAAAAAAAAGGATCTGAACAGACGACAAAACCGAAAGCGTAATAATATTCAAAGTATGTTTTAGTGTGGGAACAAAAGGAAACGACGAAAGAAAGAGAGGATGACTTTAAAAAATGGAAAATGTGTATTTAGTATAGCTGACTGTGAGGAATAAATAGGAACAAACACGAGTGCTTAAAAAATATTTTCATGGGAACAAGTGACAAATTTCTAATAATAGACAGCTGCAGTACCGCTGGCACCGACCTCATCTTCATCATCCTTGTCGTGTCGAATCCTGACGCACAAGTAAAGAGAAATATTACAGCCTGTCGATCATATACGCATCAAGAGAAAATGACGACAACATGGAGTGAGTGAACAAGAGTGACCAGCAGACAAGTCGGAGCACAGAGAATGTCAAGACTTTTGGGATGATGTGTGTGCGATGACACGATGATGACATGACAGTGTAGTCTAGTAGCAAGACAGCCTAGTGGGGAGCAATGTGGTTGTCCCCAAACGCTACCACAACAGTATAATAAATGTGTCCCCACGGGGAGACATTCTGGACCTAATTGAACTTGTGGAGACAGCACAGATATACGTTTAACCCAGATTGAAATGATTGCAAGCAGCCACTAAATATTTTCAGATTTCTACTCCATTGAATGAAACAGCAGACATTCCTGAGACTTGGCTAAAGTATGTATGTAGTAAGTTAAGTGCGTCGTGTGTATTGTGGACAGATACTAGAATAGATGAGAAATGCACAGTTTTGGCTGGTGGGTCCCTACACGGAAAAGGTGGTCTGCGTAGTGAGGAGAGATTGGCCGTAACAATAATCTCAACAGTTGTACAATTTTCTGCTGTTGTTACATCATTGTTGTGTTGCATAAGTCCTTGTGGCGGATGACGACGATGATGCTCATGGCTGTGACAGAGGAGACACTTGTCAGCCTCCTATCAGCACAACAATGTGAAAAATAAAATCCAAAGCGAAAGGAAATGATACATTTCAAGGGCTATCTCTCTCTCTCTCTCGCTCTCTGCTCCGTGCTCAGCAACAAAAGAAGAAAAATAATTTTGGGACAGCTTTGTTTTCTGTTGTACGCAAGGCTGGCTTGTCATTATTACTACCAAACTTTTATTACTATTGTCTATACAAATTAGAGACACAAACGACTTTGCCTCTTCTTCTTCCAATTTCCATACAGCAACCACCGACGGAAAATGAGCTCAGCTTAAAGTGGATTCTTGTGTTTTCTCTCACCCTCACCGCAACAACTTTTACATCATCTTACTCACCAGTCAACCAAGCAAAAAATGGTAAAGAGTTGAACACAAAATATTTTTTTCTAAAAATATCCCGTCGTCTAGAGATGTCGTCGTCGTCCTCGCTGTTGTCCCACTCTGTCAAACTACTAAACTTACAAGCAATTAAGACGATTTCCCAAACTGATTAGCTGACAGACTATATTTATAACATTCTTTACTCGTTTTATGTTTATGTTTTGACATTCTCTATCTACCCACCACGTAAGTAACTGTTCCCATTTGTTTTCTTTTATCCCAGCACTAGTAACAAAATTACCAACCTACAATATTTTTTTTTGTGGCTCATTATGATTATTATTTTACCCATTAAGTACGCCATCATGATCGTCGTCCCCACCACCAAAATGATTTTGATAAGTAATATGCATGCGCTCCTGTCTTCTCAAAATACATTTTGTGTTGTGTAGCAGCGAACAAGAGGTTTGCTGGTCATTAGTCCTTACTTTTAGTTAGATAAGCTGTGCTCTTTCCTTTCAGCACAGCATCCTAATATGCACCTATATGGCTCTGGCTATTATAGTGGTGGCTGTGTACAAGCCATTAAAATTAAGCTTATCTCTTCACCTCTCCCTTTTCCCTTTAATTCCTTTTCTTCACTAATCGTTTTCCTGCTGCTGCTGCTACTGCCACTACTGCTGTCCGTTGCTTGTGAAACAGTAACTAACGTTACACAGAAAAAGGTATCAATTATGATTGATGCTTTCGGCGGATAAGAAAATATCGATTGTCGATGCACTCGTTTTGGTTTCTCCTCTTCCGTCCGACGGCTGTAAAACGATTGCGTTCTTATACTACTCACTACTCACAATTCTTTTACTTCACCATATGCATCTCCATCTCCATCTCCAATTCCCTACCCAAACTTTTGCCCAATAATATCAATTTCAAACAGTTAAAAATAGTAACCTTGTTTCTCCTTGATCCTTCTTAACTCAGAAGAACACTCATAAAATACCATTGTTGTAGTAGGCACTGAGAGAAAAAAATATATATACTTGGTTCATTTTAACCGTGAAATTGTCCATAATAATTGTTTTCCTTTCTCTACCCATGTATGATCGTAGGAAGAATCCATACTTTTTTTTCGCTGCTGCCTCTCTGAAGTAATAGTAGCCTCAACTCACAAAAATGCTTTCCACAGATAAACGCCTATTCCGAACGAGTCGAGAAAATTTTGAGAAACGCTTTCAGAATCCCAGTGAACCATGAAGTTAGTCGAGAGTCGTCCCTGGCGGACTACTACGTAGATATGTAGCCAAGCCTATCTCTCGATTCAATCCGACATCTGACCCTCATCACATCATCATCATCAACCTCAACTTGGTATTTTCCAAAAAAGAAATCCTCCAAGCATCTGTTCAAGTTTCTATTCTAGTTGCGAGTCATCAGAGTGAATCAAATTCAACATATAAATAAATAAATAAATAAATGTACCTGGGTAGTAATAATAGGTATATACAAAGGTGCATTGGTCATTATTTCTTTTTGGATAAAGCCAAGGTCTTTTCTTCCATTCTGTTTTGTGGCTTACGATATCATCATCAAAATGATGATGATTTGGATTTTTTTTGGTTTCAAGAAGAGGGTCTAACACACACCATTTATCTGTGTCCATTTTTCCTCCACCAAATTTCCCTTTTTTCTCCTCTTGAACTTCCAAGTGAGCCTGTTCATCGTCAACATGTGACTTTCAAGAGAAAACTGGCAAAAACGCGAGAGCACACGAGGAGCTGTGTACAAGCGCAAACGGGAGAGAAGATAATAAAACGCTCATTCCTCTACTCCTCTTCTACTTAGCATCATCTATCTGGATTCAGTGGAGCACTTAACCTCATCATCAACATCATCCTCTTGTGCTGTTCACAGCAGTAAGCAAAATCGTACGGGAAGCAGACCCGCGCGCATAACACTGAACAAAAGTATTCTTGAGAAGCCTTTTCAAAGAAAAGGCAAAGAAGAAAGAGAGAAAAAAATGTATGGTTGATTCCTCCTCCTGCCCATATGCGATAGTATGCACCATGGTGCGAGATATGCTCACCTTGTTCGCCATCATCTTAGCTGCAGTTAGCTCTGGTGAGCAACAACAAGGTTATTATTATTATTTAGGATTTACTCGCAACAGCTTTGCGTGTTCTTCCAAATTCTCCTGCTTTACAAAACAACTTTTACTACAACGACAACAATTGCAGCAGTAGTGGGTACTTGAGTCCTCATCCACTTAGCCTTGTACCTCTGACGAAAAGGAAGGCGGGCAGCATGCCAAACCCGGTCAATAATAAAAAAAATAACGCTAAACTTTCTTGACTATACTCTCCTCCTTTAAAATGCCTGCTTCTATAATCATCTTCCAACAATCTTCAAAATCCAACAAACTTCAAAAGTATACATGATGATGATGATAATGGTGGTTGTGGTGGTGGCCAGCAAACCGAAAATTTTTATACACATGATGATGAGCTTGATGGTCATTCTCAAGATGATCCACATTTTTACTACAAACTAATCCAACTGACTACTACGCAATACTTAGCCTTTCCTTAATTTTGTCCATCGTAGTCTTCTTGCAAGAGAACGAGTGATGAGCATGCTGATGCTGATGATGATGATGAAGAAGAAGAGGTGTGGAAAGTTCCATTTTTATTTCCTTTTCATCTTTTGTCAAAATCATCTTTTCTCCAGCCATCCCCCCGGCCCCCTTCCTTGTTCTTCTCTGCTGTATTGTATATGTTCGCACCAGAGTAAAAAGCTCTTTTTTCTCAGGAGAATGAATGTGCACACACAGGACAAAAAATAAAAGATCACAAAGTGAACAAGTGGCAGCAGAGACATCATCAGAAAGGTTTCTCTCTGCTTCTCTTTTCTTTAACTCTGGAGAAGAGAACGAAAAAAAATGGAAAGGCAGAGAGAGATATATATTTTTTATGGAGAGTTGGGAAAGAGAGAGAGAGAGAATGGGGATCATGTTGTCGACGCCCCACAGAGTTGGCACTGTTACTACACAATGTAGTTACACTGAAAATATTAAGATGATTATGTTCTTCTCTTGTAGTAGTAGGCACTAGCTAAAAAAGCAGCAGGCAGGCAGGCAGGCAGCAACAAAAAAGGTAGAGTACGCACTCAACAATAACAACAACGCAGTACACACTACACACACACACTCCCCCCTTCGGACTGACTCCAAGAGTGATAATGATAATAACTGTAATAACAGGAGTAATAATCATAAGGCTCTTACTCTGCGCTGCTCTTGCTTTTTTCCCTTTCTTTTTCTTACTTTGACGACGACGACGATGACGTCGATGGGTCGACAGATCAGAAAAAATTGGTACCTTTGCATCTTTTTTTTCTACCTATTTTTCATCTTGCTCACGTCTCGTCATCTCATTTTTTACAAGGCAACAAGGGCTTTTGCAATTATTACCATTTTTCTTATTTTCAACCTAGTTCTCGTTTGTGCTGCTGCTGCTGCTGAGTTACTGGGAATAATGAATAAAACAAATTTGTTTTATTTTCTTCAGACAGATTAAATGTGGAAATAGGTAAGCAGAAATGGAAAGAATAATAATAAAATGAAAAAAAAATGATCTCCTCCTCCTCCGAGAGCAGCCCGACCCGTCACCCCAAAAGGCCATCATTCTAATTTTTAATGTCCATACAAAGACCCTTCTTTTCTTTACGCACTCAAGGCATATAAATGCATGTTCTACAGCCGAACCAACCAACTAAATAAATAACCTACTGAATGGCGAGGGAGGGATGGTGCGAAAAAAAGACAACTAATTCTTTACAACATTTTCTCACACAACAAAACAAAATCAAGAGATGACTTGTAAAAGTAAAGTGTGTGTGAGCACTTGTTGTTATTATTATTATTATTACCATTCGCCCTTTTCTCCATGGTAATTGTTCAATGCGTGACTATTGTTACAAGAGAAAAACTACCTTGGTAAAAAAAGCAATCTTGAAACAGGTAGAAAACAACCCGAAAGTATGTCCAAATTTTAAAGCCCAAAAAAGTGCTGGAGTTTTTTGTCAAAGATTGTACACTTTTATTTTTACTCCATGTAATCGTGTCATGTACACGCGTTTTTACATTTGTTCCCAGAACTAAGGTGTACCAACAATATAATAGCAGCATAGTTCACACAATAAGCACTTTTGGACCTTTTGACCAAACCAGAAAGTCAATCTCATGATCTCCGCCTTTCTCCAAATAATATTAAGCTCAACGGTGCGAAAAAAATTATTATTACCTTTTTAATCTTTGTCAGTACGCAAACAAAAATGTCGCCAGGAACAAAACATTTTTTTTTCAAGGGTCACTCGCAGATAAAAAAATAACATAATAATCGTCATAATAGAACATGCGTAAAAAGTATATAAATGTATTTATTTGCCAAAAACACTTTTTTATCATCTGTCTGTCATTTGTTTTCGTACAGGTTTTCTGGCGTACCCGCAGCAGTAGTGTGTATGTACCTAGGCAATCAAGTAGAGGGTTAATGGGATAGTAATAAAATAAAATATAATATTCATAAATTATGTTGCATAATGTAGATAATTTTATGACAAGTTGCTGAGCCTTTTCATGTGTAGGTATTTTTGCTGCTGCTGCTGCTGCTTCTTTTGCACAAGTTGCAGAAGTACACCTGTTGTGACGAATTGCCAAAAGGAAAAATGATTGATGGCGTGCCTAATCTCTTTGCTGCAGTCCTCTCTCTCCCTCTCCCCCCCTCTTGTTGTCTCTCTATCGCTCAAGTGTACAATCTACGACAAAGCTATCAACCTATTATTATTATTATTATTATTATTTAAAGTTCAATTACATATGTAAATAGTAGCCGTGATCCTTAATTATAGTGCTGTTTGGGAGGTTGCTACAACATTAGTTGCAGCTTTAGTTTAGTTAAATAAGAATGTAAATAGCAAATGTCATCTATTTTATTCAAAAAAAAAAGTTTCGCTGCCGCAGTAGTAGCATTCCAGTTTTTTTTATGTCGCTGCTGTTGCTGTGCTGCAAAATTGTGTTGAATGAAGAAAGCACCCGGCGCAAATATAAATCTTGCGCTTGTCAAAAGCGTGCGCTTGCTAGTGAATCATGACAGATTATGTACATTTTGTATGTTCCCTTTTAAAAATATTAGCAAACAACACTATTATTTATTTTCTTTATTATTGACATGGTGATATGTAAAAGCTTCAACAATGCTGCCATCCCTACTCTACTACCTATCCACTATGCGCACACAACAGTCACACATAAATACAATCTTTGATTGTTCAAAGTTTGATGATGGTGATGATGATGTTGAAATTTCCTTCTTTTAGTCGCTCTCTCCCTCTCAACCTGTCGCTAATAATATTCCTTGCAACGTTACAAATCACTCTTATTTTTATTTCATCTGTCACAACAACCGCACAACCAATAAGAGCAACAATAATAATAACGAAAAATTGATTTGATTGAAAAATTTTTTTTTAAACAAAATTCTTTTAACTGACCAACCAGACCACTACCACTATGTACACAGGTGTTTGTTATTGCCATTATTATTATTATTATTATTATTATTGGCAATTGGCACTAGTATTGATTCTTCTGGATGTATATATGTACGAGTGCTTGCATGTACGTACCTACCTTTTTACCTAGCTGAATCACTGTTTCATTTTATAGAATTTCATTAAAAAATATCTTTAGCTATACGGCTACACTGCCACTACTCTAGTGCAGTGTAGCCGTCAGGGTTATTAAGTGCAAGACATAAATAGTTTTGTAAATTGTAACCAATTTTTTCAGCAATCAATTTAAAAGTGAACTTAGAAAACCATTTAAAATTATAGGCAGGTGTATATAGTTTGTATGTTGTAAAGGTATATATTATTAATTTGAGGTTTAGCATTAAGGAGAATGATTATCACGTCAGTGAAAACGACGACGACGATGATTGTGATGACGAGTTTAAGAAAAGATTTGAATGAATGAGTGGGAGATTAAGCAGAAATGAAATGTTACGTCTGTTTAGATAGGCATACTTTAAGATGATGATGATGATGATGATAACAATACTAAAAAAGTAAGCAGGGTCGTTATAATATCTGTGTCTCTGATGACCACCACCAGCATAATATAAGAAAGTAGATATGTGAAGTAGTAGTGAGTAATAAGTAGTGTTAGTGAAGTAGATAGGCATATGCAAATGTGGAGAGTGTATGGTTAGCCGTAGCTAGCTATACCTATAATAACCTGACGTACATAAATAATATGTGCATGTGCTCGATTGTCATGGCATGCGTTTGTGTTGGCTTCCTGCTGCGTCGCACATTTGCATTTTTCTTTTTATACGCTAAAGCGAGAGAATTTTCAGAGAGAACATGATGGTGGCGGAGGGGCAGCAGAAGACAAGCAGATTTGTGCGAGAGATTGGGATTGCATTGCATCTTACTCTCATCGCGTCATCATCATCAAACCTTTTCCTCTTGACGACGACGACGACGACGAGGAGGAGGATTGAGGAACAAGAGAAGAGGTGTGTGTGTCAGAAAAGTGTGCTGTACTTAGATGCGTTATTAACGCTGCCGATGACCATAGGACGAAGATGATAATGATGATCGTAGTTTGTTTGTTGTCATGTCAACCAACGGACAGATCAAGTCAGCCTTATTATCTGGTGCTGCTGCTGATGGTGGTGGTGAATGGATGTGCGTTGGATAAACAGTTGTATTGTATTGTGCCCTGCCTGCCGCTGCTACTGCTAATTTACTCTCTGATCATCATTCATGAGTAATAATCATAATATTTAATATTTAAAACAGTTGAGTTCTGCTAGTTAAGATCAAAAGGGAACGAGAGAGACGGGGAAACAGGATCATTCATCATCATCATTCCACTCGATTTGCTCACTACTTGCCACTTTTTAAAGGGCTCATTAGCGACTTTTAAAATAACTTTTTCACCATCCCATCTCTTCTCCTCGTTTTTCACTACGACTACATTACTTTTTTTCGTACGTACCTACACAAGTACACGACAACTGACCGTCGTCGTTGCAACCGTCCGTTTCTAACAGATTAGCAAAAAAAATATTAATGATGTTAATAATAATAGTAACAATCCTTCTAATTTACCGCATCATCATCATCACATTCTTGCACACACACTTCACATTTTAAACTGCTAGCCAATGTATAACGGCAGCAGAAGAAGAATTGCATCGGGAGTAAATGTTTTTAAAAAAATATGAAAATTTGACTATTGCAAGGTAATGAAGTAGGTACAGATTTTGTACTGACTGACTGAGAAGCCCAATGGAAATAATAAAATATAATGAAGAGCTGGGCACGCTGAATAACAGTGTCGAGTTTCAAAGAGAGCAAAAGTTGGAGTTGGAGTGACGACGACCACGACGATCATGATGATGATGACAATGATAAAAAAGGCTGGGATAATAAAAAAAAAATTATTATTATTATGAAAAGAAAAGGAAAATCGCTACATAAAAATAGTTGACTCTGACTGACTCACTATTGTGCATGGCAAATGAAAAACGAAGCATGCATATATAAAATTGTTGAATATCATATCATTTCTTGCCATCATCATCATCATCACTACCACCACCACCACCGGCTTTCTTATGTTGCGAAAAAATAAAAACAAACATCCTACTCATTCAGCTAAATAAACTGTCTACTTTTCTATTTGCTGTACTTATCTGCGATATATTTGTAGCTTCACACGTTAGCATGATGATGATGGTTGCTTTTGCTTTACGTATTTTGTACGGATAATAAGCGTTTAAAAAACAAACAAAATGGCAAGTTAGCTATTGTGCACTTGTCGCCGAATTAAAGAGAGTTTCTTCATTCTCACAAGAGCGTTGTTGTCTTTGCTGCTTATTTCTGCTTTAATTAACTAAATTATTAATGTGTACAAGATAGTATAATATATTTTTTTGTAGGAAAAACTTTTTTGTTTAATTAAATCTGTCTGCATGTTGCTGATGTTACGTACGTTTAATTAGGTTTCTCATATTGCTTGTACGATTGCACATTTTGCGAGTGCAAGGTGTGTACTTTTTAATTAGGTACATGGGTTGTGGGATGAACATTTTATGGCAAATGAAGGAGATTGACAAGTGGAAATGCACTGTGGAATACTTTTGATCAGATTTGTACACAGCTAATTTATTTTCAAGAAAACAAACATCAAATAAATGACCATGAGGCTAAGCAGATAGTAAATGCTAAAGCAGCAGCATTAATTAAATTATTTTTGCGTGTCATTTAAAACATTTCAGAAAATGTACAATGACGCAACTACGTTGAAACTTGGTAACTAAACCTAGTAAATATGAATTAATCAAGTTAAATTGTGAGGCAAGCAAGGCAAAAAAAGATTTACATGAAAAGGAAAAGAGTTTTTTTTGGAAAAAAAGTTTACAAATTTGGTTTTAAACCAACAACAATTAATTTGCTGTCATGTGTTAGTAAGCCAGTGGAAGATATTCATCTGTGCAAAATGTGAAAGTAATTTGATATCATTACCGTGCTTAGAATGAAAATAAAGTTGCAAAAAAAATTCCATCCAAAAATAATTTTCCTTTTCTGAAGAGTCGTCGTATAAACAATTTTTTTTTAAAAAATACGTGATCACTAGTTCACTTGACACTTGATGACACCTTCTTTTGCAAAAATGGCACTACTTTTATACCGGCATCATGTTTCGCTGAATAATTTTTCTCTACACTAGTATTAATTAATTGGGAACCTTTTGTTTTCAATTTGTCATCATGCTAATTACAAGATTGCTTATTTTCGCACAAAAACAAAAATGTAATTCTGCATATCTTGCAAGGAGCCACGAAACTGTTTTCTCTACGAATCAAAATAGGTTTAGAAACTGACAGTTATTCCGGAAGCTGCTTCATCATGGAACGACAAATTACGCACGCCATTTCCATACTATCTGCTTGCAAAGCCATTCGAATACGTGCACTATTTTGAACTACCACTTTGTGAAAACTGATTCTATTTTTTAAACCAACAACAGCAAAAGGAAGCAGGCTCTCTCCTTTTAATCTTATCCTCGTCGATTATAATTCAGCGCAGCAACTTTGAACTTGACATGCACCACCTCGCTATACACTATACAGCGCTGCCGCTGTCACCTCCTCCGTACCACCACATTTCACCTCATTATGGTGTTGGTGTGGTTGCCATGGACACCATATTTCGAAATGAAAAAAAATGTTATAAAACTCAAAGTTTTTTTTTTTGAAAAACGAATCTTGTTGTAAACCTCACTCGATCACTTTCAGCATTGCTTATAATAATAATTATTACTATTATCAACTAGTTGCGTTTAGAAGTTTTGAGTGATGCAAATATTACATGCGTATATTGTTTTGCATGCAGCGTGTGTCATGATGATAGTATATAGACACCGTGTACGTACCGTGGATCCGCATGTATGCATGTCTTTCCTAGTTCACCACCAAATTGTAAGTAAAGAGGCTTCTCATATTCTTCTCATTTTTCCAACAACACTACTTATTATTATTGTTACTGTGGATCTCAACATGATCCTTTTCTAAGGGTACCACCATTCTTATTCTCCAGGATACCCTTTTTCTTGCTCACGGTATAATAACCTGCTGCTGTTACTGCTGCTCTGCTCTGCTCCTTTTAAAAGTTCATTATTATTATTATCCAAATAGCCCTTGCACAACCACCATCCCCATCCCCATCACCACTGCCACTACCAACAGACACAGACAATAATTTAGCCTGTGTACAGGTAGATACTCAGGTACGCAGCTAGGTACTAGCTACACGTAAAATAACCGTCGTTGTCGTCTCGATTACTGCTACATGCTCCTTTTTCGTTCGGGCATATAAACTGCTCTATTGAAAAGGTAGGTAAGGCAAGTACAAGTATTTTTAATAATAACAAGTGCAAGTGGAGAGAGAGAGAGAGACCAGAGACCTCAAGTCACACACAAAACCAAAAAAGTATGCACGCCAAAGAGCCAAAAAATAAATGCGAAGAGAGAGAGAGAGAGTGCTTGTGTGTGTGTGCGAGAGAGAGAGATAGAGAAACGGCGACGAAGAAGCAACAAGTTCACTAACTGACTTTGGCTCTGACTCTGGCTGACTGATTGTGACTACTGGCTTGCATGCCTATAAGAATAATAATATTATTATGATGATGATGATGGTTGCATACCTCTGCACTTTGTCAAAGAAGCTAACCAAGAAGAGACTCAAGACGAGCAGAAAAGTCGAAGACATCGACCACTTGTTGCTGTATTGCATGTACATACATACATCTCAGCATTGTTACATTGGGGGATGTGGAATGGCATCCTCTCTTCTTTTGATGCTGCTGCTTCTTCTCGCTTTTTACTTTTACCTGTCAGTCAACATTCTCAACACCGAGCCACCATCACCACCGCTCATTTGCTCACCGTTCTTTTCGATTCTCTCGACTCTCCTCAAGAGAGGAAAAAATATTTGTGTTCAAAATGAGTTTTGTGAGGAGCTCTTCTCTGCTCAATGTGAAAAGCCAAAGCCAATTACCTCACCTGTACTACTACCAGTACTAGAGTGCACTGCAAGCATGATGATGACAACAACAGTATGATAATGGAGAGGAATAAGGGATGCCTGCAAAACATGTGCATCGTCAAAAAAGTGTGTTTATTTATTTTACTACCAAAATTCTTATAAATGAGTAAGTACATACATGGCAGGGTAGACAGACAATGGGAAAGGGATAAGGACGGCAATAATAATGAGGATGTCGACGACGATTATACACGAAAAGGTATCATCAAATTGCAATCGTCGTCTTGTACTTCTTCATCGTCATCATCATCAATCGTTCGTTTTCGTAGTCAGATTTTAATGGAGAGCTACTAAACCCAACACAACAACAAGCAGTTCGAGTGTTTTTGTTTATGCAACATTTTATGTGGCCGAGCAGCAAGACAGGCAAAGAAGCAATGCATCTCTCTCCTCTTCTCAGTCCGAGTTTCTGTGAGGAAAGCTTGCAAGAACGAAGAAGCACGGTCATCATCAGCATGAGGACAGTGCACACATGCGGAGGACATGGATGAATATTGGTGTTGGTTGGGCTGATGAGGAGGAATAAAATGATAGGGTGCGCAGGTGAAGGAGAAAAGGAAGCAAAAGGGTTTTTATTGTTGAGAAGATTACCTGGGTTGAGTTCTAGTGGTCCTCTCTCTCTCTGTTGCTGATTGTTGGAGCTGCTTGCTTTGTTGCTGCTGCTGCTGCTGAAGATGCACAGAGAGGAGCAGAGCAGCAGATAAATAATATGTAAATGCATGGCAGCACTTTTTGTTCATGGATAAAAATGAGAGAAA
This sequence comes from Sinhomidia bicolor, assembly GCA_027743785.1. NCBI lineage: Eukaryota > Metazoa > Arthropoda > Collembola > Entomobryomorpha > Entomobryidae > Sinhomidia > Sinhomidia bicolor. The sequence goes on along the minus strand of JAHZMT010001760.1, from coordinate 4,485 downwards.
TACATGAGGAGAGGGAAGAGGAATGCTGAGGTAAGTGGCTTGATTGTTGGTAGAAGAAGACGAGATGTTCAAACGAGAGGCTAGAGAGAGAGACAGAGAGTCATTGCTGCTGTTACTACTACTAGCACTGCTGCTGCACATTATCAGGATAATGACGACGACGACGACGACGACGATGATGATGATAATAAGCAGTGATGCTAGCAGTAATGGCTAGCAGTGTTTTTCTCAAAGAGTCGGTCGGAGCACATGAGACCAGGTTCATTTCGAATTTCACGTATGTAAGTATGTAGCATGGGTAATGGGTAATATTTATAAAGAGTGAGCGAACGAGTCAGGATGAAGAAAAATACCGAGAGGTTGATGATGATGATGATTATATGGTTTGAAGGAATATTAAAGAGGCGATCTAAAGAATAGGAAAAAAGGAAAAATGAAAAAAAGGTTTTTATTTTTTTCTCCTCCTCTCTCTCTCTCTCCTTCTGTCCGTCCGTCTGTCCCGTTTTTGCTTTTCAGGTGGATGAACACTTTTTCTTGGCGAAGCATGTTTTCTACCTTTTTTTCGAAATCGCCGTAACAACAGCTCTATATATTTTCAGGTAGTAGTGTGTAGTAGTAGTAGGCAATTGGCATGCATGTTTCTTTAATCAGCAGCATAGAGAATGGTAGCAGAAGTAGTTAGCAGTAATCACCGAGGTTATAATAATAATAGTGTAGTCGGTCCTTCTCTCGGAATCTCGTTCTGTTTTCAGTTTTCAGCCGCAAAGCAATAATACACACACACAAGAAGAGCAACACTGCAAGCAATAATGAAAGTTTTGACTTTACAACACAGCAAAATGTATACATTCACATTTATCAAATTCATGGTACAAAATGGGGTCATTCATTCAATATGGCATGGTTGACAATTTTACAGTCCTTCTCTCAACGCTTCTCCCTCACTAACTGCGCCCTCATGTAAAATCCTCGCCTCTCTGCTTTTACCTTAGGACGGCACACATGAACCAACCAAGAAAGAGAACAGCCCTGTTTCCCCTTCTCATCGTAAGGCAGAGAGTGCTATTGCTATAATGTTTGTATCATCATCATCACCAGTGGTATATAACCGAGAGTCAGCCAGCGCATTCCTCCAGAAGAGAACGCTGAAAAAAAGTCAAGTCTTCTTCGTTTGAGAGAAGACGAAGAAGAAGAGAAGAGAAAAAAAACAAATGAAACCATTAACATGATCCATCCTCTGCTTATCTTGAGCATGTTTCTTGAATGCCACACCATCAAAAAACAAGAGGTACATTGCCATTGGTACATACACACATACATACATACATACATACATACATGCATACAAGTATGCATACCTGCAATTATTTTCTTTTTACCTGTCTCCCCGACTACTACTCTAAAAAACTCTGCGGTGATGATGATGATGATGATCATCATCACTCGTTACTACTACCACACTACCATATACTTATACGTAATAATAATAATAGCAACAGAAAGAACAACAACCGCCGACCAGACCCAGCCATTATCTCCCTCTCAAAAAAATCTTCTTACATTTTTCTCAATTTTATATACCTGTTGCTGGTGGTGTAGTCGTTGTTGTTGTTGCAGAGCATCCTCATCATCATCATCACAAAGCTCCAAAACATGCATGCATTTTCAGCCATCACCGGCATAACCATCGTTGTCGTCGTTTCTCTTGTTGCTGCTCTCTCTCTCTCTCTCTCTCTAAAAACTCTAAAGAAACAAAGTTTTTTACTACTTCTTCAGCTTCGCTACCACCACCACCACCAACCACCCTTCCCATCTCTTTTAGCTTGCACGATGATCATGCATTTTCCTATAGAATATGAATAGGTGGATATATTTAATAAATAAATAATGTGATCTTCTGCTGCTCTTCCTTACGTTGCGCTGCATAAAGAAAGATACATATAAAATATATACCCATGCTTTTGACTTTTTTTTCGCTTGTCATTATGGCCAAGGAGAAGAAGAACAAGAACAACAGTTTGAAACAATGAGGATTGATGACTACACTGTTTGCTGCTCTGTTGCTGCGGTGGAATGGAATGGCATCTGGCATCATCATCATCATCGCCCTCATGACTGATTGTAATTGTAAGATTCAAAAATTGTGTGTGTGCTGCTGCTGCTGGCTGCCTCACTGGCAGCACAAAATAAATGCAATGCTTTTAAAATGGGAATTTGGGCATCTAAGAAAAAAGTAATACTGCTGGTTAGTTTGTGTAGTAGGAAGGAAGACCAACAAAACAATGCTGCTGCTGCTGCTGCTGCTGACGACGACGACGACGACGTTGATGATGATGAGAAGGAGGATCGGGAAAAAAATGAGACAAGATTATAATGGAAAAAGCTTGTAGAAAATGTTGTGTAATAATGAATGTTGTGTGTGTGTGTGTACTGTGTAGGTAGGGAGATTGACTGTTGTTGTTGTGTAGCAGTAGTACTATATATAAGCCATTATATTAAGGAATGCATTATTTAGGTAGGTAGGTATTATTATAGATGTGTTATTATTATGCTTAATGCATAGTTATCCTGATGAAGTGATGATATGATGACCACATTGACCATTCTCTCTTTCCTGCATGAGATGTGTGTGGCATGCATGCCAGGTCACGGCATGTTCGCCTTTTTCTGCAAAAGACGTGATTTGTACAAAATAATAATAGTAGCAACAGCAGCAGTAGCAGAGCTGCGAGTGATTGTGCGAACGTTGTTAGAGCTGACAAGTGGAGGGGGAAGAAGGAAGCAGGGGAAAACTAAGGAGTTGACAAAATATTGTGGAAATTGTCCCCAAGTCACATGTCGTCGTCCTTTCTCTGCTGATTTGATTACCAAACGGCAAGTGACACTGCTGCTGGGTGGAACGAGAATGTTTCCCATTTTACGCATTTTCTTCATACTATTTTTTCTTCTGGTTGCTCATTCCTTTAAATGTCCACCTCTGTAAAAATTATTCGACTTTTTTTTACCTACACCAACCAACCTACCTTTACCTCTACCTACCCAAGCCTAGCTATCTGTGTATGTATCTATTTACTTGAAAAGGGACGAGTTAGAGCAAACCAAGAGAACAAGCTTCACCTGTCAATTGGCAGATAAGAAAACGGGTAGAGAGAATGGATGGATTGGATGATCGCTGCTGCTGTTGTGTTGCTGGTCAGGTCTCTCTCATCTATTCTTCATTCTCTGATCGATTTTCTCGCTTTTTTTCTCTCTCTCTCTTCCTTCTTTTCACATTAAAAACCTCATGTGCTGCGCAACTTTATCTCCTCCAATACCACCACATCATCATCATCATCATTATCATCCATTAAAATTGCTTTCGTATTATCAGCAGAGTAAAAAGCAAAAAAAAAGATGTTGAAGCACTAGTAGAATCCCCCAGCAAACTTTTTTTTATTTTAAAAATGTAGTAGAGTCGACTTCATTGGCAAGATAAGAGCAGACCGGAATATTATTATTATTTTTTTTTTACATAAGTGGCAATCATTATCATCATGCAAGTGGTCTCTCTGCGCACTAGTAGTACTAATCTCTGCAGCAGTAGCACTGAATGTAGTATCATCAACAATGAACAAGGCAAAACCACATTGCTACGTTTTTTTACTTCTTTCAACTCTAACTGGTTTCTCAGTTTTCAATCCATTTCAAAATGAGCTTCTTCTTTATATTCAATCGCTGATGATGATACAGTAGCTTCTTTGCTGGGGCGCTGCGCTGCTGCTGCTGCTCGTCTGATCAACTTGACTGCTCACTCACTCTACCGAGCACTTGCTCAGTTTTCTTTTGAAAACTGTTAAAAACTCCACCATTGTTAGTAGTATCACCACCATCACTGCTAAGAGCAGTATTATTTTGCAGACTTTACATTCTTTATTATTACTCTTCTTTGACATCCAAGCTTTTCAGAGATGAAAATGAAATGGTACCCATGCGTCGTTCTTCAGTTTACTGCTCAATGCTCCTTTCCTGGTGCTCGTCTTCGGTTTTTCGTCTTCCTGGCTTTCTTCAGTATCCCAGCAACTCAGTGTAATTTTCATTCAAAACTCTTGTGGGTCTCTGCTAGAGTGCAGTGTAGACAAGAAATGATCATCATGCCCATCCTTAAACTGCTTTTTCAACACTGCATATTATATAATATCTTTACATCAGTCACCTTGCTGCTAATTTTGATAAGACGGTGACGTAGATAACTACATAACTGATGTGACTGCAGATTAGTGCAGATTGCAAAAAAAAAGAGATGCACAGTTGCACTTCTCCTCGTAGACGGGATCAATCAGAGCCCAGGTCGTAGACAAAGGGATTTTGGACCTCCCAACAGAGTCATCATTATTAAGTTGCGAAGCATACTTTATGTGATTGTCTGTGTCTGTCCGTCCGTCCGTCCGTCTGTCCGTCTGTCCGTCTGTCCGTCTGTCCGTCTGTCCGTCTGTCCGTCTGTCCGTC
>JAHZMT010001759.1:0-15727 GCA_027743785.1 Sinhomidia bicolor | reverse complement strand
GAAATGAAACAGATAGAATTGTAGGGAAACAATGTTTTTCAAGGTTTCATCGGAACTTATCATTATGACCGTAATTTTTCGTTCTAAAATATATCCCCCGCTGACGAATATATTTGGAAAAGGGCAAGAAAAGGGCAAATAAAGTAGGAAGAAATTTTTTTTGCGCTATATATAGTTAGAGAAGCAACTATAGTAGCTTTACCTATACTAAATTGTAGGTAGTAACTGGAATAAAAAAAGGTTAACACTTCAACTTTCTTCACCGCATTTCATTTTCGTCACACAATTATTTGTTTTTACTAACTTAAAGAATACCCCGCATTTTCTTCAACGGTATGACGCATTATGAAGATGACACTGTGTTAATATATGCAAACAATGACATTTAAACTTTTAAAGATGAAAGTTTGAAGAAGCCAAAAAGTGTTTACTTTAGCGAAAAAGTTCTTTCTTTTCAAATTTCTTTTGAAGTGCAGGAAGTTCAACTTTTTGAAACACGAAAGAATTTAAAACAAGCATTATTTCATCAAACGTGAAAGGGTGTGAAGATGGCAAGCAAGCAGCAAATCAAAAACTTATTTCCAAAACTAACACGTTTTCTTTCTGTATGTGTTTCTCCAGATATTCCAAGCATGGATGAAGGAAGCGTTGGAGAATGTTCGNCAAGCATGGATGAAGGAAGCGTTGGAGAATGTTCGATTCAAGTGGACCTCTTCACTCACCCTGGTACTGGAGAGCATAAAATCACCGTTAAAGGTAAGTTGTACTTTTTTATATTGCAATAACGCGTCTATTATTTCTAAAGTGAAAGAGTAAATTTTTCAAAAAAGAGCAAAGAACCACAAATATACTTTTACGCTTGCAAACAGCTAAAAAGTTGGTATACATTTTATGCAAAAAAAAGATTGTTTTAATTTATCATCAGAAATGCAAAAAGGTACAACTGATGAACAGGCAATTTAATAAAGCAATTTTATATGTATATTTCATCGCCCCAAGTTGTGGTCCACCGACCAACCCCACATAATACCATTACACCTTCATATATATGTATCCTGTATAAAGAGAAAAGGTAAAAGAAGCTTGCTGCTTTGGCGAGAGAAAAAAAACCAGTATTATTATTGCGCAGATAGTGAATGAATTGTTTAACAGAGAAAATGGTGCTCTCAATGAGTTTTATAGTGGTCATAAAAGCAATGATGTCGATTGACTTCATCTAGATATTAAAATTCTAATGTTCACCATTTGTCTCGACTAAGTGTCTTTACACCTTCTTGTAGGTTATATTCTCCTCCATATGAAAAAACCTCTTGGCAAATAACTTTTTGTATTAAAGTACAATAACAATATTCATATCCGCTCTGCAACCATCATTTTATTACTTATCTGCAACAATGTATGTATGTATGTAGCTGTCATTATTATAAACAAAATGTGATGATTTTCTCTCCATTGTGTACATGTATTTTTTTCTCTGCTCATTTCCATTTACAATACGCATGTGTCAATACATAATATTATTATTCAACGTGTCCAGAAAAAAATGACGTTGAGTGTATTTGAGCGTCCACCTAATTATGTCATGATTCACCAATCCATTTCTCTCTATGTAGGTATGCATGTATATACAAATCAACTTTATATACCCGAGAGAGGAGATTGTTTTAACGAGGCAATTAGAATTCGTCTCAAGTCTTCAGGAAGAGGGAGTAATCATGGGTTTGTGATAATGAATCAAAGCCATTAAAGTAATCACATTAGATGCAACGTCCTCTCATCATTAGAGTGAAAAGAAATACTGCTATATTATGGAAAAGTAAAGTGATAGTATATATCATGGCAGGAAAAGCAATAGTCAACAAGTAGCCGTAGTGAGAAAAATAGTCACCTTTTATGCTGGCTGACAAACCATCATAATTGCTTCCAACCCTTTTCTCTTTCCTAAAAAAAAAATAAATACAAACAGAGCTCTAGCACTTTCAGACGTGTTATTGATGGTGCTGGCTTAAATTGCATTTTGCACTGCATTATTTATGGGTGCACTGATGATGACCAGCAGCGCAGCACCAGCAGCAGACGTTTCAACTCTTATAAGTTAGTATGAGTAGCTAATGAGTAAATGAAAAGTGTTTGTGGGTATCAAATCGACATCAAAATAACAATTTTCATCGTCGTCAACTTGTTCATTGTTACTACATTGTTATTGCATCCATGTCACATAAAAATTTAAAACTAACAAAGTTACTCGTCTTCTTCTTCTTTTTCCACGTTTCATAATCATCTACACCACCGTTGTTGATGTCGTCTTCTTCATCATCATCTTCTTCTTCTCATTTCACACTTCAATTTATGCAAACTACATTGGTCTTCTTTTTTCTACACTGTCCAATTTGAACTACTGGGCTTAAATGTACTTAACTCTACTAATGAAAAAAGTAAAGCAATAACCTATAATACTCATTTATATCTGCTTAAAATTGAAATGAATTGAAAATCTTTTATAAAAAATACATATAGCAGCAGCAGAGGATAATATGTATCACCCACTTATCTTCCTATTATGTTCATCTGGACAGGTAGTTAGTTTCTTCAGAGATAAACAAAAGACAAGAGTCAACGCAACGTCGTCGTCGTCATCATCATCATCATCATCATCCGTCGAGAGCGAGAGAAAATGAGAAGAGAAAAGAGCAGTAGAAAGGTGTCAGCCACGTACACATAAGTATATGCCCATTCTTTACACGTCCGAATAATAATAAGCATGCTATAGGTGTATTCAATCAAGCATAACATATGCATTTCTAATGTCCATTGGGTAGGTCTCATTTTCACCAGCTTATATACCGATAAAATGGGCAGTTGAGTGTAATTTACGAAAGTGATTAAGATAGAAAATGTGTTGAAGACGAAAGGCCAGGGAGTTAAGCTAAAGCTGTGAACCTTCTTGTAGTTAGATTGTTATATGGACTTGTTTACTTGATAATACGACGTTGACGAGGGGGATAATCCTATCATTTGCTGCGGCTGCGGTGGTGGTGGTGGTGAAGGTTGTTGTTGTTGTTGAGGAGCAGATTTTCAGGTAGCTAGACCGTGTTATTTCACCCTCTACTAAAAGAGTAATAAAAGATAGAAAAAGGAAAGATGATGATGATGAAGAAGAAGAGAACAACAAGAAGCATGGATGTTTTTGACTTTTATATACATTTTATAGAAAAGTGGACGGACGACAAGTGAGTAGTCTTGCTTACTGTACAACTACTTTTTCAATAGATCGACATGAATGACCAGGGTGAAGATTGGTTTATTGAGTAGTTATCTGTCGCTTAAAGATATGTGAGATCACTGGCAGTGTTCTTCAGCACCAGCTCCCACCTGTCACCGTATGCTTTCTTTGATAGGCATGAGTATACTACCAGGGTGAAGATTGGTTTATTGAGTAGTTATCTGTCGCTTAAAGATATGTGAGATCACTGGCAGTGTTCTTCAGCACCAGCTCCCACCTGTCACCGTATGCTTTCTTTGATGGGCATGAGTATACATCAATATTTCTATTCATCTGGGTATTCACGCGTGTATAAAAGTAGCAACATTTTTTATATGGCCCCATTGATACATATAGGGATTTATAGGGATTCTAGTTTTTCATAAACTCTTCTGGAGAAGGATGAAGAAACTAGAACAGGGTGGGTATACGTTTTTTTGTCAATTCAGAGAACCAGACAGCAGCGTATCCCTGCATGCATGGTTAATAATAAACAGAGAAGAAGAAAATGGTCATTGATATTGGTATTTGTTCTATAAAGAAAATATTATAATTATTATGAATCTGCCCATTTGTATGTATATAAACTTCCGTGGAGGTCCTATAAAACTTGGTTCAAATGACTGTTTATCCCATGTATTTGACAGGGTTACGAGGCAATCGGGTCAGTATAAATGTTTAATGACTTTGCCAACTGTCTGAAACAAGTTAGATAGGAATTTTCACAAGCATGGCATATCTACTTTAAAATACCTTTATGCACCTTTTGCACCTTTCTATACACATACTTATGTGTATGTGGTGTAGTGCCATCGTATTTTTTTAGAAAAAAAAGAACAAACAAACTTTGTTCACCACCTTGTTAAACAGTTAAGAAATACACTTACCAGTTTAACTTTTTATAGTGTAATATGCATACAATGGTTTCGAAACGGAATCTTTTTTACGAGCTTTTTCCACCTATAAAATGCGTATTATTATTATTATTAATTCAACTTTACAAAGAAGTGGTTTTGTGGTTGCTCTATAATAATAATAAGAAGAATAATAATAATGACAACAATAACAGTTTGCCTGTGCCTCTTATTATTATTATTATTATTGTATTGTTATATCATCATAATCTTTGTAATAATGTGCATGTATAGTAAGAGTAGACTTGAATGCAAGCGAGTGTTTTGTATTGACTTTTTTCTTTCTTTTTTTATTCGATAATTACTAGATCCTATCACATTTCTAAAACCTTTATAAACTTGGTACACACAATTTTTTTAGCTAACTTTGTCTTATTTTTTCTACACTACTGTGAAAGGTTTCTCGTAATTTCTCATGAAAAAATGCTTTTATTATACAAGGAAAAGTAAAAAACATGGCTTATATTTCAATTAGGAATATTTCTAGGCATTTTTTGTTCAAGTTTATTCTTCTCTCCCTTTTTTTTAAAAAAAATAGTAGGTTGCATGGTTTTGTGACAGAGTCAAGTCCATATACTACATTTCGTTGGTTTTTTTTTCATTTCAAAGAGTGAAATTGAAATTGAATACAAAGCCATCTCTTACTTTATGCTTTTCTCGTAGAGTTTTTCATTATATTATTTTGCTCTTTAACTAAACAGAAACCAACGAAATGCAACAGTAAAAATGATGTCTTGTTTCATTTTCATGACATTACTTCTAGACATGCAAGCATATTTTACTTTACTTCATCTTGTTTTAAACATGGTCACGAAGGAAAAAAATGCTCCAGAATGATAATAGGTACATATATGCGGAGATTATTATTATTATTATTACTTTATGCCTACCTTGTCGTGATTTCATTTTTTTCATCTTGCGCCACCAGCATCATCACCACCAGTCCAATTATTTAACATTTTTCAAAAACGCCTCTGGTTCCATTTTTACTGCACCATATTATTTTCCTCCTTAAAAGATCATCTCTTTGCTGGTTGTTGTGTTGTAAGTATCTATTAATAAGGGAAAAGTGCAAACTTGCAATTTTCATATTTTCCTCTAACTAACTAACTCGTGTGCAACTTGTGGGCTGTAAATTTCCATTTATGCTTATACTCCCTATTTAATTTTTTATTGTAACTTTGCAGCTTATTTTTTTATGCGAATTCACAAGAAGCTTCTGTAATAAAAAAACCACATTATAGTTCAACGTACATAAACTCTGTGATTTTTTATTTGCTGGATCTTGTTTTCTTCGCATGCCATCATCACAGTCAACATTGTTTATTGACCTTTCTGCTATCGAAGCTTGCACCATACTGCTATACTGCCAATTTTCAATATATTTTTTATCTCCAAATTTGGATTGCGTGATGATAGAGAAAAAATGTTTTATGATATTAGTGAAACTGATAATAGTCCATTGATGAAGCACATAAAACTATATTTGCCCAACATTATTATTTTTATTATTTATTATTATTTATGTACTTTTGTGTGCAAGCCACACATAAAACTTGAGAAACGTGCTGTAGTTCAAAAGTAAGACGTAGGTAGTTATTTTTAACGACAAGGAATTATTTGCAAATGGAATTTGATTCAAAAACTGTAGTAATAATATCTCAGCAAGCATGCGAATTTCAACTGTTATTGCCCTTCAAATAAATCACTGTGCAATAGCATTCTTTTTGCTTATAATTTAGTTTTTTCTTGAACTGTACACATGTAGGTATATATGTTCTGCCTGGACAGAATTCCCATTAGTTGGTTTAAGATGGGTTTAAGTGCCAACCACAACAGCCAACACATTCTGCTATTATATATTTTTTTGTATTATTCTCAACACTTGGAATTTGAATCAAAAACTGTAGTAATAATATCTCAGCAAGCATGCGAATTTCAACTGTTATTGCCCTTCAAATAAATCACTGTGCAATGCAATAGCATTCGTTTTGCTTATAATTTAGTTTTTTCTTGAACTGTATACATGTAGGTATATATGTTCTGCCTGGACAGAATTCCCATTAGTTGGTTTAAGATGGGTTTAAGTGCCAACCGCAACAGCCAACACATTCTGCTATTATATATATATTTTGTATTATTCTCAACACAATTTATTTCCATCATTATTCTTGCACCCACTGATGGAGTCTTGCTGATAATTCCTCAATATATTTTTTTAGATTCAGCTTTCCCTACTGCAAGATTATAAGTGATTGCTATTGCATGATCAATCAATTAATTTAATTACACGAAAAAGTGATGTTGATGGATGATGGTCCAGGTTGGTTGGCTTTGCTTGATGTCTTTATTTTCATGATATTATTTAGTCACTCCCTTTTCTCTCTCTTCAAAATTTAATAGAACATCCCTTTCGTGATTGTCTGTAATGTTGTAAGTGCATTATATTTAAGCTTACATTCCAAGTTATAATACTTTATAGAGTATTACACGTCTATAGTTTTTTTACATGTATGCTTTTACTGCATATTTTTAATTCGTTGCTGATTTGGCGATGGAATTCTGTTCTGACGGCAATCAGGGATTCAACATAACACCTAATACTTTTTTCATATTTAAATTTTTCATTGTTTAATATAAGCAATTTGGTGTGAGCAATTTATATATACATCTTTGTGCATTGTTCATATTGATTAAATGGATACATTAGCATTTTGAATTTGTCCGATGAATTCATAGCGATTCATGCATGTATTATACACACAAGATGAATTATTTTCAGCTAGAGACTAGCTTTTTTATTGAGTGTTTATTCAAAATTCATAAAAGTAAAAACTAAATTGTTGTTGATTATTCCAAACCGGAGAAAAAATGCCCTATTCAAATTAGATATGCATTGTTGTTTAAAAAATGTCGATAAAATAAACGATTAAAAACGACTATATTTTGATAGTGAAAATGATTATTGTTGTTAATATTATGAATTTTTTAGTCTATAGAATAAAAGTTTTTTATGAAAATTTAATTTGATGATTTTTATTGCAGCATTGTCGGGAACGAGGAGCATCTGGATTGTTACGAGCTTCACATTTGTGTCAAAGATTATTGCTTTGCTCGTGAAGACAGACTGGTTGGGGTGGCTGTCATGCAACTTCGAGATATTATGGAACAGGTATGTGCAATAATAATAATAATAAGAAAGTTTATGAAAGCTAATTACACTGGGTTTTATATATTGATAGCGTTGATGAGAATGAAAATTATTACGCCTTTGTGTTTGTCGGAAGATAAGATAATTCATTTTTCTTTTTTTTTCGTGAAAAATACAAAACAACAAAAGAAAGCGATTTGCCTATACCATACCATATTATACGTAAACCCTGTGCGAGCAACGGGGCTATATATTATGATGATATAAAAGCAAATTAAAAAGGCTTATGTCTGTAATAATAATAAGTCTGTATATAGATATTCACATAGGTTTATATGAGTAAAACACAGTAGTTCATATATAATTTATGTAAAGTCATTCGTTAAAATGTCTTTATAATCAGGAGAGAGAAATAATGTTATGTGGAATTCAAGAATTTACCAGAATGTGAATTTGGCAGCACCAACTTTTTCATTCAGAATCAAAAGACATGTTTTTTCCCTGTGTAATCATGCATTTATGACAAATGAAAGGATGAAGGACTTCAGCGTGAGTAGTGGTCGGCGGGATACTCGATATTATTGTGTCATAAAATAGTACCTCTCATCTTGTTTACATTTATTGTTCTCATTTGTTATCACTTTTAAAACGGATTGCATTCCGTCGTGTATTCAGTCTGTTCTTCTCATTGTGGCAAGGATGTTGACGACGCTGGCAACAAAAACTGGGAAAATCTTTATACCTACATATATATGTATATTATATTCTTTGACTTTTGTCTTACTTATCATCTTTTGCTCTTGTCACAGGAAGCCGCCATAATATCTCAGATGAAGTGAGCCGTTCAAAGTTAACGTTACAATTTATGGCAAAAGTTCAGTAGACCGTACGTTTTTATTGTTTTCTACACAAAAATTTGCACTTTTGCGGATTCTTGTGTCTAAAAAAATGTCTACTAAAAATGACGTTACAAGAGAAAGAATGGATTAGAAAGAGTTAGATGGGCAAAGAGAGAAATATTTTGCAGTGTAAATTTCTTCCCCTTTTGTTTGCTTTAGGCTTTGTAGACAGTCTGACTTTGCCCCAAACTCAGACCAACAAAGCAATCTGAAAATTTTATACCTTGCGTACAGTTACAAATCTTTGCATAAAAATAATACCATGTAGTTTGTCACCTGTTTGCTCAACTTGCAAACACTATAAATTTTCAATTTGAGCAAAACGTCACCATTAAATTAGCTTATCATATCAAACAACTTAGTTTGCTTGTTTCCTTTTCCTGAGAACCGTCCATTTTTCATCGTTTCCTCTGAACAAATCTCGCAAAGAAAATGACGTACAAGGTAGGTTTTTTCTTTCAAATACGGCAAGTATTTACATGACTCGCCTCTGCTTGTCACATAATTTATGAAGAAGACACTGAAGTCATTGTCACACAGACATTTTTAAGATGGTCATTGCATCCACAAATAATAATAGTAGTAGTACCGAAAAACCTACGCTTGACCAGTTTCATTGCTAAGAGTTGATAGTTTGCTGTGTGCAGGTAAATTTATGCACACACTATACTGTTAGCATTATTAGCATACATTATATTTTAGTACTACCACCAACAATATTTTTTTTGTGATCGAACGGAAAAAAAAGTTGCGTTTGCAATCATAGATTAAGTTGTCTCCTTGTCTGTTATACAGAGGAATATAACAGCAGCAGAATATGTACCTATTTTTTGTTCGTATACGTATCCACTTTCATTTAAACGACTTTGTACAAGCTGGAAAGTCATGTATTTCGCGACAGGAGATGTAATTGGTGAAACACCGGAATGATTAAAAGTGAGTGTGTTTAATGATGCACAGAAGTCATGCAACTACATCTCTTCACTCTAATACTAATACCTTTTTTCTGAGCTGATAAAGTTGCTCAAGAAAAAAAAGTGTGGTACAAGGTATATTATTACTTACGATGACATTATATTGTTTGTAATAGATATGCATGATGATGACGATAAGATTATATAATAGTTGTATATTTAATTGAGTTCTTTCTGTGAATGCTGATTTTGCCAAATTGTCAAGTTTTTTTTTTTACTTTTTATAAGTATGCATGAACATCTCACATTATAACACGCTCATCCACCCTACCACCACAATAGAATTTGAATGAAAAAGGAGAAGCATATCAGAATTTAATTGAAATAGCTACCACTCATACAAGAGTGTTCTTAGAAAGGATTAATCACCGCCACCGCCACCACCAAAGAAAAGAAGAAAGGATTTCCATCATCATCTTTGAGGAGACTACTACTAGCAGCAGCAATAGTAGATAGACGACAGACAGAGTAAACCTGAAAGTTAAGATGAATAACTATGCGGTTTTTTGTGACTGTTTTTGTGGTGGTGGTGGTGGTGTTGGTGAGAATCATGACGAGTTTGTCATTTTCTTTTAGATAAGTTAACTTGTAAAAGATCCGATTTATGTAAAGGGTGGTTCATTCATATGCAAACGAGCTTCTATATGCCTGGCGTTTGCTGTAATGACTTTTCTGTATGCCTAGTATAAGAAACGTAACAAGCTACCGACAGATTCTCTTTTTAGAAAATATTAAGTAGACAAGTTTTAATGTCACTGCATTTCTGACTGATGTCAACTAACAAACGCATTCCTTTAAAAATTCCTAAAGTAAGTGGTTTGCGTTATTAGTGTAGTATAATAGGCAGTGTGAGCTTCTAGTATCAGAGTATAATAATAAGTAGCAGTGTGCACCGGTCAGTAGAATTTACTATCTTGTAATGCCAGGTATTAGTGGATAATGGATTGTGTTGATTATAGGTAGCATTGATTTTTAAATCCTTCCAGTCAACAACAAGAAGCTTTTTGTAAAAAAAAATAATCTTCATATCATGATTTTAAGCTGCAATCCTCCTATCCATTTAATCATTCACAAAATAAAAATCTTTTTTCTTCTTTTCGTTTTTATGGGCTGGTTTCCTTTTGTGTTTACGTGGTAAAAAGAAAAGAAAATGTGATGAGAAATGAGCATGGTTGCTGCAGCATGGTTTGTGTGGATAATTGAGAAATGATTATAAATCTATTTATTACCGTTTTCTTTATTCCTTTTGATGCTGTACATTATTGTAGATGGGGAATATTTTTTTACATGCAGTAGTTTAATGGTACCAAGAGACAACAGGTTTTTATAACTAGTATCTATATACAGCTGAAGAATATGACGGAAAATAATTACTTATTTTTGAAAGAGATGTAGCATACAAATTCATTGAAGCTGAGACAAAAAAAGTAGTCAAAAGGGTTTGTAGTTTGTACAACTTTTTTTCCTGGTGATGATGGTTTTTTTTTCTTTGAGAGGTTAAAATGAAAATTCTACTCATTGAGCATTTCATGGATTAAAGTATGTGTGTAATACGGTTTTAATGGTTGAGTAGAGAGACCGATTTAACGTTACCCCAACCGTCTTTAAATGAATGTTTACCTTTTAGAATAGGTAAACATTGAGATGCATCCGGTATGTTATGTTACGAAAGAAAGAGAAACATTGAGAGGCTTTTTTCTTTCCTCTTCTTTATTTATTTTTATATTTACTTGTACCGTGCACAGATAAAAAAAATGGAAGAATTCATTAATGTCTCGTTTGTGCTTTGTGACGTTGACATTGACATTCAATTTAGTCTGCGACAAGTTACAAGAGTTTTATTAATGGCAGTTGGCACACAATTTGATTGTCAACTTATAATGTGGAGAAACACTCTTTTTTCTTAGAAGAGGATTGAAAGCCCAATTGTTTTGCCTCTGGGGCTTCTTACCTTCTTAAAAGAGTGAAGGAAATCTGAAAAATATGTTTAATGATTTTAATCAGGAATAAGCAACTGGGTTTATCAGCGTCCACCGTAGGTTTGGTTTTAAAGCCTACAAGCTTTATAATTATTACAAATTATTATCTTTTGCGAATAGATCAATAGAATTTGTTGAATTTTAAGTTTGTGCAGAGTTTCGTCCCGGAATCGGATCGAAATATATGTAAACAATGAAAGGATAAAGTAGCTCAGGTTGTGAATTTTCACAAATGCTTTTGTGTAACCCAACAAAAGTACTATTGTTTGTTTTAATTTTTTTCTTGCTTTTTTCTAAAGATGTAAGATAAAGACAAAGAAAAAAGAACGAAAATGTTTTATGACCAAGAGTCATGCAATAATGACCACATAAGTACATCCTATTTACATTTATCACATTACTCATGTTACAACATGAAATTGTAAAATTCTACCTCATTCTTTTAATTAAGAGTATAAATAAATTTTCGCCATTTCTGAAAATGCCTAATAATTATTATTGCAATAATAATGAGCAATTCGTAAAACAAAAGAACGACTTTTAGAACAATAATCATAACGAGAAACACAAATCATCGTAATAATGTTCTCATGTATGCATGTACACAAGCCTTTCTTTTAATAGTTGTATTAATTTTTCTATTTTCTTTCTTTTTGCAATACAGGGCTCGTGTGCCTGCTGGCTGGCACTTGGAAAGCGTATCCAAATGGATGAGACTGGATGGACTATTCTGCGTATCCTAGCTCAAAGGAATAATGACGAAGTGGCCAAAGAGTTTGTCAAGCTCAAGTCTGATGTCAGACCGGAAGATAATCTAATCTCGTCGCAAGGATAAAAAAACAAACAAACGCACAAATTATTTGAAATGAGCATACCCAGTACAAAAACAAAATTACTGCACACAACCAACAACTATATAGCATCAACCTAATCCATCATTCTTTTCTCTCTCTCTCTCTCTCTCTGACTTTCTTATGGGAAATTATTTTTTAAACTACAACTACTTGTTTGAAAGATACAAAAGAATGAATTCAATTTCATCCTGCAAGAAGCAAGCTAGCATGCATGCATGCATGGTCAGAGAGGAATCTAGTTGAACTCCCTGCTGTCTTTGTGACTTTTACGGGTGTTTCATGTACAAATTCAATTTAGCATGCTCACAAAACCAATGTGCATGGTTGATTCCCAAGCAGGAAAAAAAGTAAATTATGCGTAAAAAAGATCTGGCTGTGTTTCTGTGTTTGTGACTGTCTTCCAGTGAAAATTTAAGTGTATATCATTTAAATCTCATTAAGAAAAAAGAGTGGTCATATTATGCCGTTTGAAGTGGATCATCATTATCAAGCAAGTCACCACAAGCTGTGTGTGTGTATGTGTGTTTGTGTAAAAGGAGAAAAAAATATAGCAACAAAATAAAACGTGGAAAGCACTATAATGTCTCCCTACTTCTCATTTTGAAATGTGAGTGAGTGAGTGTTTGCAGTGTAAAAACAATGTAAACAACATGGCGTACTTCAAGTGAATGTTATATTATTCCAACGTGGAATCTTTACGATCATCTGAACATCTTCTAATGAAGACATTCAAGATTGTGCTCTGAACAATGGCCTTGTACTGGGCTCGCATGCTCTTCAATTCTATCTTTTGACGTGTGTGCCTCATTCATTCATTCATGGACAACTCCCAGCTTGTCTTGACGCTGTTTTTTTGTACTGGAGTCTCTTTAGAGAGGAGACATGAAGAAACAACCCAAATCTACAAAGCCATCAGAATTTCTGTTTTTTAAGGGAGACGGTACAACAACAATGTAAGTCTTTTTCATACTCATTTGATACTTTCCATGCAATAATGCCTGTCTACTAAAATATTATTAGTGTGCACGCCTCACCACCACAACAATAGCATTCTTGCAATGAGCTTTCAAATAAACGAAGTAATGAAATGCACAGCTTATTAGCAATATTCAAAAAAGCGTAGTATTTTTAACGTGCCTTCATTTTCCGTCCAATTACCTGAATGCCACACACACATTTCACCTGTAGTAATACAATATCACTTCATTATTACTATTACGACCACATATCTGTTCAAACAAAGTGCCTGGACTGGTGCAGAATGGCATTTTAAAAATTCACCACTCGTAAAGCCTTATAGACACGCATAATAATAATACGTTGTCTATAACCAAGTTTGATTGTTAGTACAGGAAAAATAAGTAAACCTATCACACCATTATAGTGGCATATCACCGCTGGAGGTTCCTCATAATAAGCTTGCTCTTCCTAATTACTTGATGCTTTACTATAATAAGTACACATA
Organism: Sinhomidia bicolor; assembly: GCA_027743785.1. Classification (NCBI taxonomy): domain Eukaryota; kingdom Metazoa; phylum Arthropoda; class Collembola; order Entomobryomorpha; family Entomobryidae; genus Sinhomidia; species Sinhomidia bicolor. Next base: position 2,229 of record JAHZMT010001759.1, on the reverse strand, counting down.
TAGCATTATGTAATTTTTAAATACACAAATTTACTTGCCAAAGCATTCTTTTTTTACTCATTCAGCCAATCTAATGGATACTTCTACAGACATCCCTCTGCTGTAACAGGTTTTCATGAGGAAAAGTGCAGAAAACTTATAATTGTTTTTCTAGATTCGATTGCAGGATAGGGAAAGTTTTTCTTTATTACTTCTCAGCAAAACAATAAGCACCAATATCATCACCACCTTCAAGCAAGCAAGCAAGCGTATATGCAACAATGCATACATTTTTTATAATATTCATTCCTCTTTAATGGTATTGTTATGTAGATGAATTGTTTTGGTGTTACTTGTAAACAACATGGTCAAACATTGAAAAGATACATATCAAGCAGTATGCATAATAATGGTATATTACTATTATTATTATTATTGTGGTGTTCATTATGAAGACGTATCTGACGCTAGACTATAGGCTCATTCGCCAAAAGAAACAATGTTGGAGAAAGAAAAAGAATCGATGGTGGTTGTTGTGTGGTGTGTTTGTGTATGTGTAGTAGTTACTGTTTTTTATGTACAAGCCCATACAAATCTTCTTCATAATGCATAATGATCATGATGATAATACATACACACACACCTCCTTCTCTATTCACTCAACTCTTTTTCGTTATGATGTTGATGATGATGAAGATATGTGTCTTAAATATGCCAACAAATGGCTTTCTGGTATGCATGATGAAATACGCGGTGGTGGAGAGAAGTTGTCCTGAAAAATTCTCAGCAGCCATTTTGCTCACCTTTTTCCACTCGCCACTGCAATACCTCAATACTACCTACCATTATTGCTTAAGCATCATGCATTCTTCAATAGTTATAAAAATATTTCTTCTGTAAATTTTTTAAAAAGAATCATGCAATCATCATCATATATTTTATGTTTTGGTAGGTGCCAACCCTACTGCTGATACTTTTATAATAGGTATATATGTGATTTAACAAGGAACCCAACAAAAGCGCATCATCATTATTATCATCATCAGCAGCACAACTTTCATCACTGTAATCACGTAGAAAAGCACATAAGCTTGAAGAGATGCGTCATATAACACAAAGCTGTACTCATCCTCATTGCTCTCGTCGTCTTTTTTCTTTCCCGACAGTGGTTTCAGTTTTTTTTCTCTCTAAAATCTGAAAAAGAAGAAGGATGCAATAAAGAGAATAATAATATAGATATAGGCTACAGGTAAGCACGTTAAAGATTTTTTTTTGTTTTTTCATGAAAAATATCTGCTCATGTCGTGATCATGATCATGATGATGAGGATTTACACAAAGGAGGATGGTCAACAAGAGTGAATAGAGTGATGAAGAGTTGAACAAGTCAAAAGGATTACATGTATTGCTCATAGTCTGCAATAAGCAGAGGCAGCAGCATCGTTGCATTGTATCACTGTTAAATTTACGTGTTCTCGTCAAAAGGTTTTTTTCTAAAGGTATTTATTTATACATTAGCATTCAAAATAATATATACCTTTTTTACCTGTATTTCTCTACATAAGATACCGAGCAAAGCAGTGATGTTCTGTCCGTTTTTTACTGTTTTGGTTTTACCTCTTCCCAGCATTCAGCATCACACGCATTCCTTTTCATTGTCAGCAGCAGCTCCTCACACTTGTTAGATATTTTTTTGGTATTGTTCCTCAGGTGAATGGGGAGGGCTGAGACAAAAAAACACCTTTTCCAGATTCTTGAGAAAAAAAGAAAGAAAACATCTTAATCATCTCTTCTCAACCTTACTCCTCGTTCCACTCCCCCACACCTCTCATCACTTACCATATTATTCCTTATAATCAGGTATGTATGTACGCATAATGAGGATTATAGGTTTTCAGGACAGCTTGAGCTCATGCTCACTCCCAGAAACGCATATAAAATGTTTTTAAAATTGGGAAAATCCTTGCATACGCCAGTCAGCTCCTTTAAAAATAAATGTTTGAATATATAGCAAGCATTTTTTGGGTATTTATTTCTGGTGTTTTTGGTTCACTTTTATTTATTTAAAATTATACAAAAAATGCACACAAAAGCCTGTGGTACACATTGGCATTGTGGCATGACATATAAGTTAGAATGTATGTGTTGCGCCATGTAAACATGACGTGTGTTTCCTTAAAAAAGATGCAGAAAACGAGACTCATTGGTGCATGCATCATGTATCATCATCATCTTTCTCAGGTTATTTGGG
>JAHZMT010001758.1:0-11785 GCA_027743785.1 Sinhomidia bicolor | reverse complement strand
CTAATGATAATTTTTCATTGTAAATTTAGAATCTTTCATTTCAGTTCTAGCAGTAGTTTGCTTGGAACATGAGCATTTTTTGAGTTGGAAATGTAACAAAAAAATAAGTAGTTTATTATTCCTGCGTAAAATCCAAATTTTCAACCTCTGCGGTTTTACTACTTGGTACGCGACACACAAAACTGCAAGCATCCAGATTTGGTTTTATTTGAGTAATTTTTATTATTAATTCTTGGGGACAATACACAAGGAGAATACGCAGTTGCAGTAGTAGTAAGAATTGCGGAGGAATGAGGAAGCGTTTAATTTATGAGCGAGTCCAGTTTACTGCAGCAGCAACAGTCAGTTTTGATCAAGTTTATTATACATCAACTACGACGGTTTAACAGTTCAATTTGCAGTCAAAGGCCAAATAACAGAGGACAAGCTGTGGTGGTGGGGCTTACAATTATTGCTATAATAATATGAACACCAGCCAACTGTCTCTGACTTTTGTCATTTTGGAAAACAAATGTGCCGAGATTCAGTTGAGATTTGAGAAGTGCATATAGTGTTGAGATAATTTGTTGGATGAAGGATATTAAATTTAAGACGTACAATGGTACACTGCACTATGTGAGGACTTTTTTGTCTGTTTTCATTTCTTTTTTGTTTTTACATATATCTGATATCTGTCATTGTAGATTCATACCAGGATATTTTTTACTGTATATTTTAATATAGCGTCAACTGTAGACGCGGTGTAACTGTAACTGTTGTTGACAGTATATAAAAAACACAGTTATTTTGAGAATTTAATTACACAGTGCGCAACAATACAGTAGCAACTCTTGTACGGTCCCATGAGATTAATTCCATGTTTTTTGCGCAACGGCACATGCTATATATATCATTACAACAAGCTTGCTAGAAACGAATTATATTGCAAACACAATAATCATTATAACAGCATAGCAGCAGCAGTCGGTAAACAATAGTCACTAATTTTACGCTACATGAAATTACTGGATGAATTAAATAACTAAAAAAAACTAGTTTAGTAAGTAAGATTAGATAAGAGAGGATGGAGGAGCACACTAACTAAAAAAATATAATCTTTTGTCTTGTGCTCGGTTCGGTGGCTAGAGCTACTGTGCACATTTTTATTAATAAAAGTAGTGGCAGCAGACGCATAAAAAGTTTTATTAAAAGTTGAAGAAAACTAATTTCGTTTTTACTACTACTATTACGTTAGAATGTTATTATGAAAAATATATTATACCGTGTAATAATAATAATAATAGTAGTAGTCACTTAATGTGTTAATGGATTGTTATTGCATCATTGTTGTTTTTCAGAATAATGAAAAGTTGTGCTGTTGTTGCTGTGCTCTGACTTGTGACTGTGACCGACCACACTGATTCTGAGCTGCCGAGGAGAGCAGAGCAGAAAATAACTAGAGAGAGAAACAAAGACTTTGCGTCTTGCGTGTTCAGTTTGTAAGGAGCAATTACTGATGAACGTGTGTGTGGGGAAGGCTATGAAAAAACGTCAACGAGAGAAGAATTATATGGTGAAGAAAGGGATTCGTTCATCATCAAGAAACAGTTTCATTTAAGCTCTTGTCAAGGATAAGTTGAACTGGTCTGGTATACATACAACCAGTTAGAAGACACTCTACTAGTGAAGTGGTGACTATTACTAAAATCTACCAAAAATAATTTAAGTAGAATAAAGTCGAAAAACAATCGTTTGATGTAAACGTGTACGGGACAAAATGTAACTGAAAAGTATGTTTTCTGCACAGTAGTAGTAAACTGTGCATTTGCGCTACTATCGAAAAAAACAGTGATTTTTAAAATAAAAATGTGCTCCTCCTCTCTTCATAATGATTTCTGTTCTGAAAGAAAACGAAATGGCAAGTTTCTCTGAAAAGTTTGTACAGATTTCAAAAGCCTTATTGGCTTGGCTAGTTTTGGTGATTCTTTCACCTGTTCTACTTCTTATCTATGGATCTCTTTTTATCTGGAAATATGGACTGCTTTGGGTCATTGTGAAGATTTTCAAGAGAAAATTTATCAAATCCTTTGACGATGCTGAAGCGTTCTTTGCAGTTGACCGGTTTTGGGAAAATTCGCGCTCCAGTTTGGGACTGATTGTGGAACTTGAAGGGAACATTAATGTTGATGTGGTAAAGCGGCATTTTATATTGTATGGCTTGATTTTTAAAAAACTGCATTGAAATTTATCTGAAATTGAAATTGCATTTCCTTTTCTCTAGTTTCGTGATGAATTCCGCAAAAATATACTGGAATATCCCAATAACACTTTACAACAGCAACAAAATGAGGATCCTACAAATAACGACACAAAACCGTATGCAAAACTTACGCAAATCCCCATAACCTTTTTTGGCTATTATTTTTGGCAAAAGGCCAACTACTTTTTGATACATGAGCATATCCGCCAAATCAATCAACCAACGGATGAGCTCACACTGAGAAAAGCGGTCGGCACTCTAATGACATTGCCTTTTCCCAATCGGAGACCTCTTTGGGAAATCCTTGTATATTCCAATTACTTGGGAACAACTACAATAGGAAGGGGCACTACTTGTGGCAGTGTTCTCTTTATTCGAATTCACAGATCCGTGACAAACTCGCAAGGTCTCCTAAATATTTTCCGCCACATGCTCATGACGGAAAGTGAACGGACCAGTCTAACAGTCAAAAATATTCAACTGAGCAGTGCTTCCGTTCTTCCAGTTGTTGATCTACAAAAGAAAAAAGAGTCAGAGGCGGAGGAGGGAGCTGAAAACAACAGGAGCTTCTTTGTACATTCGCGTGATTATATCCAGAAAAAGTTTACAAATCTAGTCTACCTTCCCCTCAGATCATTCCAGTTTGCACGGAGCATCGTAAAACCTCCAGAAGGCATTGTCACTTGTGCGGAAGAGTCGCCTGAGAGTTCAAATGACTCGGCGTATTCGGGATGGAGCAATCTCTCAGAAATCCTCATCTGGAAAACGTGTGCAACGCAGTCCCCCAAGTTGTCACGGTCAGCAGTAGAGCTTTCACTGTTTCTCGAGGGGTTAACTAGTCGGGGTAGAAGGCACAAGTGTCTCAACGTGCCGGAGGAAAAGGGGGTTCCTACACACCAGGGGAAATGCCAGACAAGTGTTCTTATTCCTCTTCATAAAGTGCCACATAATCACACAGACACAGAGTTACTTCCCAACGACAAGGATTTCTCATGTGTCAGGTGCCCTTGTATTGTCAGTAGCTGTTTGCAGGCTGGGGGAAACAAAGCAAACTTTTTGAAAACAGTTCATTGCTTACTGGAGAACCCAAGGGTGGACCATTCAAAAATAGTCAGAATTTACATGAGGATGCTAGGCCTGCTACCTAGACATCTACTGAGATATCTTCTCATGAATTGCAAGTGGGGTGCCGGTTATTTCATATACGAGCAATTTGAAATGGATATCCCTCGGGGACAGACGGATGACCCCAGATTGTTTGGTCAATACATTGTATCTCAAGTAGTGCCACTTGTGGGTCTCCAGTGGACGCACACAAGTAAGAATAAAAATGTTTTTAAAGATATTTTTCACTTCAAATCTTTGTGGAAATTTTAAATGTTCTAATGACTTGCGGTTATTTACTATTCTTTCTAGTGGCGTCTGCTGCCTCTTTAAAATGGCAAGATAGACCAAACGTAGTTATGAGTATAATTGCCAATCCGTCGATACTAGGCTCTCTCTCTCAGGGCAATCCTCAGGATCATTTAGAAAGGATTGTGAGAGGTCTTCCAGAAGAGCTTGAACGAATGGGGGATGACGAGGACCATGGATTTGTCAGCATTCCCATTTCATGAATATGGAAATGAAAATTATAACTTGATTGCTTAGTCTCGTCGTAAATTCTTTTTTTATAATTTTTACAATTTTCCCATTTTTACATTGAAAAGCAAAATGAAATGAATGAAATAAAGAATAAAATGCTTTTACAACCATCGAAGTAGGTTTTTTTGTGTATAAAAAGCACCCAATTTATTTTCAAAACACAACATTTTTAATAGAGAAAGTCAAAAGAAAACCATGTTTTATGACTCTGGGCGATTATTTCATACCTATTCACTATTATTATACAAGATATTCACTGATGCATTTTTGGGAAACTATTTGTTCTATCAACTACCTTAACTATACTCTTTATTATAATGACTTACAAAAATTCATTTTTTTTCTACACAATTTTTCCCCACTTTTCATATTAAATAACACGTAGTAGTAATAGTAGTAGTACATATTTTATACATATTATTATTACCCAAAAATGCCGCATGTACAGCATGATTCAGCGCACTTTTATTTTTGTTCCTTGGAATTGGAACATACGAAAAAAACAAACAAACAAATATTCAACACCAAAAATCGAAAACGACATTAATTAACTTACACATATAACAGTATTATTATACTTAACAATTAGTATTTTTTTCTCCAAAGTGTCATATCAATGACAGTCTATATACAGACAATAAATTTTATTATGTACCCAACTTCAACTTTATTTTCAATTGGAGGAAAGTAGTGCATAGCCTCGCGTTTTTTACAAACACACTTTTTTCAAACGACATGTTACACTTTTTTTCATGTGACAAATTTTATTTACAAAATATTTACACGTTTTATTTGACTTAAACCAAATTACCTTTAATACGATTTACTAAACAGTTAAATCGTTTTTCTCTAATCTGTACATAAGGACCAAGAATTATTATTATTAATATTAACAACCTAGAGGTAAATATAGTCCTTTACCTTTTTTTAAAAAATTCTTCACGGCACAAATTTTAATTATTCCCGATTTACATCCATGTAATATATATGTTTTGATAAGCCTCATCAATATCATCCTTTGTCATTATTATTATTATTATATTTAACGAATGACTTGTGTTTCTTTTTAAAAAAAGACCAATACTTTGTAACGACAATGTAAGGTAGAAATATACATACGGCAAATTGACAAACCATTGGCATTAATAATAAAAACCACTGTAAAATATGTGGTTCTTATCAATATTGTTATTACTTTTTATTATAATAACTATCTCTATTAATGGCGGTGGCAATCACTATATCTTTATTATAATAATAATTATTTGTATTAGTAAATAAATATTACTGGTTTTCATATCGCAGCCATTACATCCACCAAATAAATTACCACACAAAAAAGTTAACGTGTGGAGAAGAACACTAACAATGTAATAATTTTTTTTGGTACTTTACATACACTTACAATAATTTTTTTACAAGCAATTACATGGACAAAACAGCAAAACTCTGTGTAAATTTACTCCACTTTCTTTTTAGTTATCTTGGTCAGCATAAATGTTAAGTTTGCAGATTAAATTATCAGTAGTGATTATAATTATTTAGTAGTAGTAAAAATGCAATTTTGGTACGCTACCTATACATTACATGACGATATAATATAAGGTTTGGTTAAAGCCGTGAAGCCGTCTTACGTGAAATTTTACTACCTAAAAGTCTGATTTTTATTCTTGTGTTGATTGATGCACCTTTTCAGTTCTGCTACCCTCTCTACAGTTAGTTTGATTATCTAAAAAAGTAAGTTTTTTATGAGCAAGCACTGCTTGACAATTAATTTATTTTTAATCAAAGTTTACCTTTTTTGTCTTGTAATCGTTTCCTTAAATTCTTATTCGCATTCAAAAAGAGCTTCACAATAATTTGCTACTCTACCACCATTTTTTAAATATTATTCATTCTTCATGTATCAAAACTTTAAATTGTGTTTATTATGAGAGATAGAGATACAAAAGGACTCTTTTTTTAGCAGCGGTTATCAATGTCAATGTATGGAAACACGAACGTATGTCTAATTAGTACTGTTTAAAAATGTTCTCCGGCACATGTAAAATCATAGACGATTTTTTAATAACGGTAAGAAGTATGAGTAATTTTATTATTTTTTTTACTATTTAGCGAGAACGTTCCTACTGCTATCCGCATAAATATTGACTGATCTAATTATTTAATGTAGAATTTATTATTTGTATTTATATACATGAAACAGAAAACTGAAATGAAGAAGAACGAAAAGTGGGAACGACGATGAACAAATTAAAAACGCTAATTATAATATAATATTCTTTACTATAAAGTTTTTTTTAAATGTGTGTGTGTAGTAATATTGAATAATATATTGAAGGGAATTGATGTATTAAATAGTATTTTGTTATATAAATTTAAATGATAATTAATAGTAACAATTAAATTGTATATATGGAGGTACGTTCAGTCTCTTTATGAAATCATCATCATCGTTAGCGCAAATTAAATACATTATATAATATGTACGCATTATACCGTATTTTTAAAGTAAATAATGTTTGACATAATAGTAGTAGGTATGCATATTGTAAGCAGGAAGAGTGAGTGAATACGATATTTTTTATAAAAAAGCAGTTCTCAATTGAAAAACAAGACACAAGATTTTGGCGATTTGATTTGTTGACAAATACAAGAAAAATGAATAAACTAACTATACGGAATCGAATAGAGCTTTCTTAAAAAAAGGCTTTAGTTGCAGTATACATTTCTTCTCTTTGAGAGATTAAAAGACTATATTTTTCAGTTTAGCGAACAAAATTGTTATTTTCCATCACTGATTTTTTTAATACATCAGTTAAAAACATTTTAATTATGGAGTTTGGTTTTTAGTTAACTGAATGGTTTTTTTTATCTACCCCAATATTTATTATTTGGTGAATACGTAAAATACGTGACTTTGTGAAAAATGTTATTAAATTGATTTTTTCCGATAAACTACATTTTTATATAATGGAGAAGCCTGCTTGCTGTAAAAATTCCTACTTACATACTTAAATGATAAATATTTTATACAATGTCTTGAGCAACATCTTGTATCAATCATTGAACCTCTTTAGGTAGGTAATTAAATCTAATTATTATTCTACATGCTACACAGTACTTATACATATTTACTTTTTTATTCTTGACGACATTCATAAGTCTTAAATAATAGTTTTAGGCTTTCATCTTTGAAACAAATTGGTTAGTAGTTGTAGTAGTACAGTAGCACAATATCGATAAGTTTAATTCATGTGGTAAAAAACGAGCTTTAGTACGACAAAACTATTTTTGTTCATTAGGCATTTCAAAATTCGTCACTGATTTTTTTTTATTTTAAATCAACTTTTTGTAATAATTATTATTATTCTCTTAGATTCATTTATACATTATATTTTAATCTTTTATATTTCCGACACATGCATCTAATAAATTTTTTTATAATATACTATTCATTCAGCGTAAAAATTTGTAACAAGGTCTTTAATACGCTAACTCTATTAATGTTTTTTCCGGAAATTCAAAAAAAAAATGTACTAAATAGCTATTAGCACGACTATAATACAATAAACTGATAATAACAATAATAATAATATAATAATAGCATTAAATCTCTAATAAAATCATTACGTTATATATTAACGTTTAGTTTTAATTATTAACTGTATAAGAGTGTAGGTAAATGAACTATGAACAGCTCAGTCCACAAACAATCATCACAACAATATTGATTACCTCTTTTTTCCTAATAAAAATGACACCTGTATATATGTTCGACCTCTATACCTACCTCATGTAGTATATGTATCTAAATATCTTACCATTATTGACGACAGACGACAGTAAAAATCAAATGCAGCTCGCTGAGCGTACATGTTATCATAATAGCATTTATTAATTATTATTTCACTATATATTATATACCTACCCAGTAGTAATCAGTTTTAAATATAATAATTAAGGCAAGGCAGTATAGAATCGTATTTGCTACATACACAGTATATCTTTAAATTTATAAATAGTATTAAGTTAATTTGTGATGACTAATTACTACTAACTCCTTTTTCTCTAAATGACTTACTGACTACTAGTTTCCAGTGCCCAGAGAGAGATAATAAGAATAACGCGGTAGCAGAGAATGGTAGCTTTTGTGATGAGCTACAGCTAAGGTCTGTAGGTAGATTGGATACAACTCAAGCTAAAGCTTAATGGTTTATGTACAAAGCTTTAACTGTAGCCTAATGAAAAGTATAACGTGGCTTTAGCTGTAGCTAAAAAAAAGTTTCAAGCTACCAATCTCTGCGCGTCGTTTTTTGTTGATTTTCTTGGTAGCTCGTACATTTCAATTATTCTAAACAGTGGCCGATGAGGATGCTGGAGGAGTTGGACAGTTCGATGAAAATAGATTTTGTGTTTTAGTTGGGTTTTGGTTGATCAGTAAGTGATAGGAATCTCCAAAGTCCCCTTCGGCAACCATCTAGCGTCATCTAAAGCTTCCAACAGGTCATTAGAGCGATTGAGAACTTCAGCGTTGAGACGATCCACATCAATGGGCAAGCTGTGTTCTGTTTTCAGTCAGTAGTCATCATTCATTCAACGTATTGATTGTATTGTATGCTCTTAGGCCTTTGGTAAAATTAGAAAAAATCAAGACAAAGAGGATGTCAACATACAAAAAAAAAGAAAAAGGCGGATTTTGAGCGAACCTCTCTAATTACCTAAAAGGACGCTCACATTCCCATTCACTACTTCTCGACAAAAAGGGGAAAAATAAGCACGAGAAATCAGAAGTAAAAAGTGGAAACTAGAAACGGAGTGAAATAACTCAAGTGATCTACGAAATAAAAAGTCATCCACATCTGTGGTGACTGACTAGTTTGGAAAAGGTGAAGAAATGTATAACGATGTAAAGCATGCAACGAGTGAGACAGAAGGAGAAAGAGGGATTTGCAATAAACGATACAATAAATTTTAAATGAAAATCATTTATAGCAAAATCATACGATAGTAATCATTGAGACACATTCTTTTCAGCAACTGTACGAACAAAATTCATTTTAAAATACAACTGAAGCAGAAACGTTTACCTCAAAAACTACAGGAAATAAAAAAATAAGCTCGTAAAGAAGATAAACGTGTAGAGAAGGAACCAAATTTACAAAAGGGTACATAAAATAAATATTATGTAAATGTTTTGGTAAGTTTGACTTATGTTTAATTTATAATAGAATTGAACGTACACGAAATTGCCTCGTTCGGTTCGTCAAGAAATGCTGATGAGAGTCCCTTGACAGGATCATCGACCTTCATCATATCCACCAATATGTAATGAGTGCAATGAATTAAGTAAAATGAAAATATAGGAGATTCTCGTACTTGTAGAATAGCAGAAAGTTAACTTAGTAGTTTTTACGCAGTAAATCTTTTTTTTTTACATTCTCACAAAGTTAAGCACAAGTGTTTAAATCACAATCTTACGTAAACCAGTCAAAAGGTTTGCTTGAAAAGAACAAGAAAAATAGAAAGATACACGATTAGCAACAATAATCTGCTGCATTGAACATTTGCTCAAACACACAAAGAATTATTTTTTTTGAATGCATCTCAATGATTATTTTTATGATTTGAAAAAATTGATATAAAAATATGTACACATAGTTGACAATCCCTTGTGGCCCTTCATGCATGCTTATAATTACTCTGTCTAAATGCAGTTTTAATGGGGCCTACCTCTGTGGAGAAAAAAACTACAATTTCTAAAAACGTAAACTACCACCACCATAATAAACAGAGAGCTAAAAAGACTACAAGAATATAATAGAGAAAATAGGCTAAACGGATAGACTAATTTTAAGTTAAAACGGAGATTGTTTTCAAGACTTACCGACAAGTTCGTATTCATCATCTTGCTGTTGACCTACATGCTGCGTGTGAGCCATCGGGATACCCATGGGTGCGGCAGCAGGATAAGCTGCAGGCATCATTGGGGGTTGTTGAGGCGTAGGTTGTTGCTGAGCATAGCTATATGTGGGGTCATAGTAATTTCCGTAGTTCTGCCACGCAGCGTAGTTTTGCCAGTACTGTTCATAGTACTGGTTATAGTCCTGTTGCGTCGTGGCAGCAGGTTGTGCTTGACCACTCCTGTAAAAGAGTTATACAATATTAAAATAGCTGCCGTAATTTCTCAAAAATATACTCAAATCAACAGCTGGAATCTATTTTTCACTCACCACATTGCTTGTACTGCAGCCATGGCCTGGCCCTGAAGTGGGTTACTTCGTCTTCTGACCTCCAGCACGATTAATTGCGATACTAACTCTAAGTGCTTTACTACCGATACCCTTAAACCCATTCATTTGAATCAGCGCATCCTTCTGTTCATCTTCATCAGCAAATCGAACAAATCCATAACCTTTGCTAAAACCATTGGCGTCTAATATAACTAAGGAAAAAATAAAAACATGAGATTCAGGATTGAGTTTATACCAAAATTATTCCAACAAATTCTCCAAACGATCCAACATATAGCCATAGCCTGTTTACCACCCAACGATGTATGATTCAAACGAAACTTGACAGGTGGTTGTGAATTCGGTACCATTTTGTTATTCAATTTGTGCATTGCTGTTAGCGCAGAAAAGTCATCTGGAAATCTACATAAACATCATTACTTTTAGTTTTCCAAACATTAATTATTAATTACTCAATAATGCTAAATTAAAAATTATAATGCACGTACTGTACAAAACAGTAACCAGCCGGTTCACCAGTAAACTTGTTCTTCATCATTTTTACTCCCGAAATAACTTCCCCCATTTGATTGAATGAACCTCTGATGAAGTTTTCATCCATGTACGGCTCCAACTGGAGAAATACAACATACAAATAATTTTAGCAAATACCGGGAAAACATTTGGTAATTGGAAAACCACATTAAAATTTGAAAATGAAACGTACCGAGCCCATCCACAATACGCCGGCCTGCGCCATTTCTGCAATTTTACCGGCTTCTACGAAACTAAATCCAACTACCAACTTAGACTTCTAACAAACCCTTCAATGTGTAATACGCCGGCCTGCGCCATTTCTGCAATTTTACCGGCTTCTACGAAACTAAATCCAACTACCAACTTAGACTTCTAACAGACCCTTCAATGTGCTCGTAATTCCAATTTTTTGTTCTCAAAAATCTGAAAAACAATAATTTAAATTATTAATTTTCTGACCACCGGACAAACTGTACTACAAATAAACAGTCTACCAACTTCACATAAATATTATCAGCAGCACTTGTGCTCATTCAAAATCAAATTGCTGAAACATTTACATGACTGGACATTTTTGCTCAATTACTCATTAAACAAATTGAGGCAATAATATTTTAATTAAAACAACAGTAGTAGTAGTATACTTTCGCATACATAACATACGTGTGGTGTGCGTCAAGCCCATTTCAAAATTACCTTTTCACACTAATTAATTACAATTTTTGTTATCTTATTCCTCCTCCTGCTGCTTCTGAAATTCAGAATCTGAATAGCTGCTGCTTCCACTACAGCCTCTCTACCACCACCACCATTAACTTTTGTATTTCAATTTAAATACTTCTTCTTAGTATACTACTGCACCAACTATTTTTTTTGCTTTTAATTAAACTAACCTGCTGCTTCTTTCTTTCTGCTAAAGCTATCACCACCACCACCACCACTATCCACTGTGTTGCTTTGCTGTGCTACTGCTGCTGCTGTTGGCTTATCAAAATATTTTGTGTGTGTGACGACGATGCCGATAATGTACTACTACTCCTGCTTATAATAATAATATTCTAATTACTCATCCTCCTCCTCCAACTGACGATGACGAGAAAATAGCAAACAAACAAAAAATATATTATTATTA
>JAHZMT010001757.1:0-16801 GCA_027743785.1 Sinhomidia bicolor | reverse complement strand
TGTCTGTATGTTGTGTGGTGACTGATCGGCAATATTCGGCATGTGTAACCATTGTTTGCGTACTGGTGTAACTTCTTGTATGTAATAAACAAGTTAAATGAAAAAAAAATGCTTGAAATATTTACCTGTCTCTGTCTATCTAACTGTTTTGTTATGTCATTTTCTACTAATGGTCCACTATAAGTGCTCTCATTTTTACAAATCAAAACTGCAGTAAATGATATACCTATACCTAGTACGCATAAAACAAGATTTCCTTTTAGACTTCAAGTTAAATACTTTTGCACCTACCTAAAGACGTAAGTACACCAAAATATTTCATGGACTAACCCAACAATTTCATGTGATTGGATGATTGAAAAGGCCTGGTCGCAATCACAGTAAAGAAAATAGCAACGCCAATCAAAAAACTTTTTAATAAATATTCACAATGCATTTATTCTCTATCCTTTGTAAATTTAAAATAAGACCGACCCGTTAATCAATGCAGAAAAAGCCAAGTAGCCCTTTTTTCTATTGTTGCAGCTGTGCATTAAGATCTTGATCCCATCCTTAAATTCATGCACTTGTAGTAACTACATAATATATTGTATCAAAGTAGAGAATACCGGTTTTGTCAATGTAATAGAAATACTTGCAAAAATCTAGAAACATTCATTCATTCCTTTCTTATAAACTTTTTCATTGGGAAGAAAAACAGTTGATCATGCTTATGATGATCATCCATCGTGGTAATAATATTATCGTGATCCTTCAACTTACATGCTAGTCTAACTAGTGAAAAGATCTGCATTTCATTTGTATAAAAACTGTCAATGAATAATAATATGTAAGCCATACTGTGACCCCCGCACTTATCAAACAATCAAAATTTACAAATTCCAAAATATATAAGCTCATATCTTCTTGATAACTAAAATTATAACAATAATGTGTAGTTAGTCAGACTAATCATAAATGTATTTTTTATTGTAACACAGGAAAGAAATGCATCTCTCTAAAAATGCAATAACAAGTTGGAAAATTAACACTCATTTACACCACGAAAATATAAAATTAAAACCGGCTGAAAGAATTATTATTGAATTTATAAAAATAATAGCTACAAACCGACTGACCAAACAACCTCGCGCATTTGAATTTGCTCATTTCACACATCCAACAATCTTCATGCAACAAGGTATGTATATATGCACATTTTGGCATGTCATACCGCGATCATCATCATCATCTCTGCACTTCAGCCGTGAGTGTAATTCCCTGTTTGATTAAAACGTGAACTTGATCTTACTGACTGATATTCATTAGTAAAATGCTAAATAGCATTAAGTGGCTAGCTTAGCATTAAAGAAGAGCACAACAGCAGCAAAGTCTAGTCTCGCAATTCTAGAAAATGATGTTGGCTTGGATGGATGGTTGCACATTTGCACATACCAAACAGAAGTTAACGCCTTCCTTTCACATTTTTTTTCTCAACTGTATATTTGTTTCTCAAGCGGGTTGCATGCTAGGTATGGTACATCATAGATTTTTTTAGAATTGGGAACCGTGACATTCACTCACCCCACTGTGTGTGTACTGATGCTGCTGTGTGCACGCGTTTGGCATTAGAACAGCAGATATACTTTTTTATTTTTATTCATTACACGTTACATAAATATGTAATAATCTGATTGGATTCAAATATACGTAAATATTCGAAGATGATATCCTCCAAATGTATGTGTCTGTCGCAAAAACAAAATACTAGAACCAGATGCCGATGATGATGACGTAAGCCAAGTCCAACTATGCAACACATTATACGACAACGCGGCCCCTGCTACCAGACGACATGAGTACAATGGCTAAATGTCAGTGCTTTTACAAATCCTGATGGAAAGCCAATACGCAAATACAAAACTGTGTATACCTAATGGATTTTCTAAAATCGGCTGCGTCTGTTGTTAATACTGCATGCACGAGCAAATAAAAAAGTATGTATGTTTGTTTGAGAATATGGTTTGGTTTTCAGAAAGGAACTGAGAAACAAAAACGAATTTTTATATTACAATCTTTCTCCATATGCACCACGATTGTGTACAAGATATTTAAGATGACTACACATTGTATTCACATCATCGTTCGATATCATCAACCAAAACTCGTGCTTTTTGCACGCTTCGCTTGCACACACAATACATACAACAAAAATCATATACATATGCCCACAATTTTATAATAGATATTGTTCATTTATGCATTGTGAATCTAAACAGTGATGAATAGTGATGATGATATAAAATGTAACTCAACTTGCTTTCTGACTTTCTTGACTGTTCATTATCAAAGGTAATGATCATGATAATGATGATAACTATGATGAAGCTTTCAACGTTTCAACGGATTCATTCCATTTGTACTTGAATAAATACATATATATATATACATACATTTAAAAAAGACTATCTATTTACTACTATGTACGTATTATTCCCAGTGCTTACACTTTTTTCCATTCAAACTAACCTGTAGAGTAGACAAGTTTATAGTTGCTCAGCTTGGTTAGCTTTCTTTATGTAATATGCCATCTTTTTGCTACCAAAACCTTTTCTCCTACAAACATTCGCTATAATGATATTATTGTTTTTTTCTGATCTGTACCGTGAAAACAATGTGTGTAGTGTAGTGGCTAATAGTATTTTTTTTTCCAAAAAAATATAGGTATACTTTTTTTTGCTCATATAGTATGATATAATAATAAATGCTCAAAATAATATCATTCCTATTTTCTCACCACACACACAGAAGCGAATCTACTAGACAGGCTAACTATTACAATTTTCTAGTAAAACCTTTGTGTGAACAGCCATCATCACTGCAGCTTAACTCGGCTTCATCATCGGCACCTTCTTTTCTTTTTTACTACTGCTACAACTGCTACTCCTACTACTACTGCTGCTTTCCATGTAGGTATGTATATGTGTACTTATAAACACAAGTTTACTTTAAACTAGAGCACAGAGAGCCAAGTTGCAAGAGCTGTCATAAAAAACAAGTGATAAAAAATCCCAAGAAATCTCCATCGTTCGTTCTCCTTATATGCTTGAAGTGTGCATGTGTTTGTAGGAGTACAAGTGCAGTACACAAATGTACACCATAATCATCATCATCGTCGTCGTCAATTGATGTGTTGGTGGCGGCGTAGTAGCATGAAATATATTTTTTATAATTTTCTGTGTGTGCTTTTACCTAGATGTTCAGTAAGTATATTAGCTTGCAATCTACGAAAAGGAAGCGTAAAACGATGTGTGGTAGTACAATAATGCTGATACTCTGTTGTTGACGACGAGAATTATTATGTGATACCTTCTTGGCATTTCCATTATCACTCACCACTGAAAATCCATAACATTACATATAGAATTCGTCGTTTCTCTCTACATTTTTGTTCCATAATATACCATACCTGTGAGTGTGGATGATACCACCTAATTAAGTTTATTTAGTACTTTGTGAACGTACGTGCTCACAACAACAACACCAGTAAAATTATGTATTCTAAAGCGTAATTGTTGTAAAGTGTACATTTTAAAGAGGATATATTTAGGTATACTACTTCATATTTTGTAGACGTATTTGTAATGTAATTAGCAATAAGTACGGGAGTAGTGATAAGGCAGAATACCTATATAGATTTAGTTTGATCGAGAAGATGATTCCATTTTATCCACAAGCAAGCAACCACAACAGCACAGAATATTATTTGTACGACGACCATTAGTTTGCGTTGGTACAAAATTCGCCTACTACCCACCACCACCACTATACTACCTACTACTTGCTTGCAGGCAGCATATCGCCGTAACAAGTTAAACTTGTACACAGGCAATAATAGCCACGCTTGCTTACATGCTTACACTTGCACTTGACTTTTTGTGTACCTATATTTTGAAAAAAATAAGTATACCTAAACATCAAGAAAAGTATGCTGGTGCTGTTGCTGATGCTGCTGCTACTGCCGCTGCATACCAACACGATTATGAAGCATTGTTGTAAACGGGTAGGAAGGCAACAATTCAATTCAAATTCAGAAGCAACCGTTTTTAACAATCCGCGATTTTTACAATGCTATGATTTGCACTGTACGTTTTTTGCTTTCAAATAATATACGCTTAAATAACAACAGAAGCTGCGCAGCGGTCTATGTACTATTGCCTGCCTACTTGAGAAGGTAGGTTGTAGATATTTAGTTGATGTTTTGTTTGATGATTATTATGATGGTGTGTACGCAGGTTGGGATGGAACGGAGGGAAGCAAGCAGAGAAATAGACAACAAGCACGGCTCTGATGATGCCAGAGTGATGCTGATTCTTTAAAACAAATCAAAAACCAGTTGTTTTTTTTAGAGAAATGAATGTAGGTACTATTGTCGATCTATAGTGGTAGTAATAATTCCCCATTATAGATCAGCTTATCATCACTACTGTAAAAGATGCTGTCTTTTGATTTTTTTAAGAGCAATAACATGGCAAACAATAATCAAGTCAACAAAAACATATTATTTTTTTAAGGTTTGTATTGCTTTGAGTAGTTCAGTGAGAGAGAAGGCAGGCAGACGAAAGGAGAATTTTTAAAAACTGAATTTCTTCGACTTCATCTTCATTATTACATGAATGCTGCAGGGAAATGGTAATTTTTACCAGAAAATTTAGAAGCGCATTTGCAGCATAGTGTATAATATAGGCAAAGCAACATCAGAAGCGTCAACTTAACTTGATGATGATGATGGTTCATGTTTTATATTTTTGGTTATGGTTAGTTAGATTTTACGTTTCTCATGCTTTCGCTGCATCATTATATACTATACTTATTGTTTTGCTGTGAGTGCAACTTTTCTTTGGTTTTAGTTAGAAACCACATTGCTTGTTAGTAATTAGAGTACAAAGTGTAGAATGGGGTGCAAAACGTGCTTTAAAGTAAAAGAAGCTGTTTTCAAAATTGAATAAAATAATGTTATCAAGTAGGTAGTTATAAAATAAATACCCATTGACCATTTCATGTAATAATGTGGTATACTTTTTTACACACAACGAGTAACAGTAACTATATTATTGTTGTTGCGAACAAACGTGATAGTTTATAGTTGGCACATTTACACTACTTTCTTACCAAATCATTGAATATTTATTATTTTGATACAGACAGACAGACAGGTAACAAGACGGGATAGGTAGTTATATTTTTACATTTGTTGCTGATTTATTCTTGACGGGAAAAATAATACTATTTTGATTTAGCAATCAACAGTTGTACATTTTTCACTAAAAGTCACATTATTTTTAGTGCTGGAATAAAAGGAAACGTGTGTACACGTTCTCGATCTGTACATTTCCGTACCTTTTTACAAGTCGTACCGTACGTAAATACGTATACAACGTAGTACGTAACTCGTAAAAAGGGAGAGAAGGGAAAAGCCACGAAAGAAGGCAGAGAGCAACATGTTAACGCTACCACCACCAGCCAGATAGATCTTGCTACGCGATTCACTAACCGGCAAGGAGATGTACAAAAAGAAAGAGATAACAGACGGGACGGGAAAGATGAAGTGGAAATGGAATTGTCAGGAAAGGCAGACAACATATCTCTCCACTCTCTCAAATAATACGAGAAGCGTACACGCGGTTGATAGATTAATGGATTTATGTAGTAAATAGTAGCAGTACAAATATTGTGGTCCATGTACATTTGTACATTTAATTTAAAGTATGACTGTACATATTTTTAATAGTATTTTTAATTAAATGATCAAAAATAAATGGTAACACACAATTTTTGGGTCTTTGCTTGAATCCATAAAATTATACTAGAAGAGATAAAATGTTCATTTCTGCAATTGGTCGCACAAACAATAAATGACCATGATTTTCCGCCCAATAAAGTAGAGCAAAAACTAAATATGCATTTTACGTTAGTTTGTACTTAAAAATTAATTATCTAACGTATTACATATATATCGCTGTTGTTTGGTTGTACTTTTATGCATCTTTGTGCACAATATAATTTTCAGCACGTAATTTACCCTGCCGTAAGTATGTGCACGTAGGAATCGGTGAAATGGTTGAATTTTAAGTTGTCGCTCTGTCATTCTCTCATTTGGAAGCATAATTTTTTCCATAAATTCCACATTACGTTACATCTTGCCTTCTGAAGCTCGTTAACTAATCTCATATTTTTTGGTATTGGTCTCTTTTGTATGTAGTGTTTTCCGTGCGGTGTGTGAGAGGTTAAGATTATACACGGTCTCATCCAAAACAAGGCAGCACAGAGAGAAGAGTAGAGACAGAATGCAACAGACTTCAAAACCATGTGTGCATTTGACTTTGTCCATACCATTTTGCCTGCAGTAAGTATATAGCCGTACTCATCATCAGAATATCAGAGCCTACCAACTTTACTTTTGAACGTTCAGAAGTTTAAAGATAACATAATGTTCGTACCGAAAGGATTTTATAATATATATATAGTAGAATAATATATATAGATAGGCATGTATACTGCAATCAGTCTTTAGTTCAAATAAACCCATGTTAACTTCCAAAGAAATTTCTGCATGATTGAGTTACTATTATTAGGCATGCATGCATTTCAAGAAAATTAAGTATAATTTGAAACGCATATAACCAAAGTGAAAACTATACATACATTACTTAGTAAATATGTGTGACGGAGAAATACAGTGTAGGCATATATACATTTTGTTTGTTTCGTGCTGCTGTATATGATATTTGTTAGAACCGAATCGACAATTTATGTAGCATGTATTATCATGTATATATACCTATGCACTTTGGCAGATATTTTATAAATTATTCCCACGAAAGAAGACCAATAATATTTATCCCATTTTTACTTAATCATTTTAAGGAGGAAAATGGGGGAAAAGTATTTGAACTAAATGAAAGTTATATATTGTGTGTAGGTATTTATCATTTCATTGAATTATACAAAATTTAGTACGCCTCCACTCAACTTTTTTGATAAAAGGTTGGTTATAACTATAACCATTTAAACTACTTTTAAATATTTGTTAATATACGTATGAAAATGATAATAAAAAATAAGATCTACAGCGATCGTCAATTCCGTATTGTACAGACTAAAACCATCAGCATAATACCGTATACATGACATTGGTGTAGTTTATTCACGCAGTAAGGCAACGCTTATTTTCGTAATGTATTTTGTATAAATATGAACTGGTAAGTGAAATGATATTGATGAAATGGCAGATATTCCTCATCATCAACTTTATTGGTGTCTGATAATCACAAGTTGTAAGCAAACCCATCGCTGTACAAGTATTTTTAAACAGCACTCTGCTGCCTGCTTCGGTAAGCTACCAGTAGTAGTGAATAAAGTAAACAGAACCTTCCTTCACCGTTAAGAAATTTGCCAATATTGCAGCCTATACATCTATGTATCGTTTATTGCCAGCCTGCCACCATGCAGCAAAAGCTGAAAAATGCGTACCGGGAGACCAGAACAAATGGTCTGTTTGATAAAATAATATGATTTCATAAATGAGTTATTATGATCAATGTGCCTGTCCATCTCAGCCCTTGTAGCAAACCAGACAGTAATAAGCTTACAATAAAGTATCTGTAATAAATAGTTAGATTAGATGATTCATCGATGCACATATTTTCTATCGATTTTGTCTCGATAGCTTTCTTCCTCATTGTACAAAAACGCATGTTTCTATTCTCTGCACGGTTGGCTATGACGCTATGAGTTTGGCTTGGCTGGAAGTAGCAAAAGAGAATTTTCACACGACATGTATGCGCGTATGCTGTGCATTTTCTCGTACCTTAAAGATTAATAAGATAAATGATGACGGTATATCACAGCACATGGCGCTATTGATAAAGTGTTATCGGGCAGATTATAAAACTACTACCGCTGTTGTATGTATGTCTGTCTGCATGAACATTTGATTGTACAGCACANGCGCGTATGCTGTGCATTTTCTCGTACCTTAAAGATTAATAAGATAAATGATGACGGTATATCACAGCACATGGCGCTATTGATAAAGTGTTATCGGGCAGATTATAAAACTACTACCGCTGTTGTATGTATGTCTGTCTGCATGAACATTTGATTGTACAGCACAAACAAGTTCTCCAGTGCCAGTACCGGGATTATGAACAAAGCATTATAATATTCATTCTGTGATAAAATATAAAAGGATTTACTGGCTATAGGACTGGGATTAGCTTTTTTAATATATGTGTTGCGACTACTGACACTCAAAAAATTCCTAAAATTCAATGAGTGTGTATCCTTCCAACTTTTTAACATGAATTTATTAATAGCTTTAAAAGAGGAAATGAAATTTATGACATTAATTAAATTATGTAGCCCTCGTTTTATTACAATTTAGCACGTTGTAAAAATGACAGAACAATAAACGCAGTTTTTTGTCATTTGTCAAAATAAAATCTAACTATTTAGTCTCGTCAGCTACCAATAAAGAAAATTATTGGTTTTCTTAAATGACTACCTAGCATGACATTGAGAAGGCCATGTGTCACTTCAGTGAAAATAGCTCACGCGAGCATCATAGTTGTCCTATATTTTTCCTATTTGATTGAATGCACATATGTATGTATTAATTAAATTAAATGTCAGGATAAAAATCACAAAATTTTGAAAATACAGCTTAATTTTTTTAGCTTCCTAAAGATTTTCTCAAAAGAAAAAAGAACTGGCAGCCTGGCGGAGATTCCAATATTTACTGCTTGCATAGTTTTCAACCAACAACACATTCATACTCGTGCATTTTGAAGGATTCAAACTAGTTTTCTAATAATATTATATTAATATATCTACTAAACTCTTACAAACTCCTCCCTCACGTGCATTCATTCTGTGAATATTATTTCAGATCATTCACTAATTACTTTTAGGCGAATTTGTCGACTTTTTCTAACGCTTTAAAAAATATTCCCTTCTCCCACTCATCATAACTTGATTAATTTACAACAAGTGCTTGTAAAAATACTTATGCTAATTGTTGCAATTAGTAGTAATAATAAAGAAGATGTGGTTTCCGCTAAGACATTTCTCCTACTGAAAATCTCAACGGATTCACAGCACTAGCCCGTTTCCATCTATCAATACAACAGTATCACAATACAGTAATATTTTGTGGCATGCTCATATTATTTCTTTATTTCTTTAAAAAAGTGTTTCCACTTTTCGAAATGATATATTTTCCAAAATGTGCTACAACACCACACACCATCATCACTATCCTTCACAATTGCACAGTTTAACAAAACACGTAAAAAAGTACGACGAAGAATTTAATACATCATCCTCATAAATAAATATAAAAAAATATCAAAGTGCACACACATTTCTTTTTTTTTTCTAGGTATACTCGCCGTCATCATCATGATTATAATAGGTATTAAAATATTCGGTGATGTGATGGTCCTCCCTCATTGAGTAAAGCACACAAAAATACACTCATAAACATAAAATGGTGTGTCGTGACGAATAAGTTTGCTGTTGTTGCTGCCACTGATGATGATGATGAGAACTCGCTTGTTGAGAAAAAATTGTATACCCAAAAGAATATTATTAATACTATCATGGTTTATGCTTTTTAAGCGCTCTCCGCGGCTCCTTGCTAGTAAACGTAGTAGTAGTATCGGTAAGTAATACGCGAAAATGTGACTCTTTTGAGTACTCTTCTGAGTGAGTAATATGAACACGCTGAAGAAGATGGTGATGCTGATGATATGATTTTCTACAATATTGTTGCATTTGCCACATGGTTCCTCAAAAACTTTCCATATGACCCTTAGCCCAAGCACAAGAGCACACTGAAGGGAAGCGAATTATCACGTAATAATAGAGTGATTAGCGAATAAATAACGAGTTGTCACTTACCCAATTAAAAGGTTTGGGGAAAATTTTGAATTTTGAAGATCCCAAGAGAGAAGAGAAAAATCTGCAGAAAACTAATGGAACCGGTATGAAATATGGAGGCTGACTGTCTCTTCACATTCTCTTTACCAAGTCCCTAAACCCCCATATCATCATCGTGGTGCTGTGGTGGTAGGGTAAAATGTGTGTGTGTGTTGCTCGGTTTACACAGGGAATAAGTATGAGAACATAGCGGATGTATAACCAAGAAAGGATATGAAACAAAATATTTTTTTCAAGGAGGAAAAGCATTGTCAGAATATCCCATCCATACCTCATGTACGCTTTTGGTCGTCGTACATTCAGCAAACTGAGTAAATAGTGTGGTGGTGTCTATCCGTAGAAGAAACTGTCTATCTACTACAGTGAAGTGTGTCTGTCTACCACTATACATTAAGCACGTTACAGACGAATTTTATACCCCTGAAAAGCATTTTTTTACCATACGACTGGATTTGTTTCGATGAATGTTGAGAAATATATAAAAGAGTAAGTAAGTAGTATAAACATTTTGGTAAGAGAACACAGTAGTAGTAGTAGTAGTAGATGTTCTCTTCTTGACGTGCTGTTGTGTTTTTTTTTTAAATGTAAGTATGTGAATGCAATGCATTAGAAATATGTGGAACATTCAACAAGAGAAAGATGTTATACGATAATGATAATAGTATATAAGTAGAAGAGTTTGTTGGAGTTTTAGATAGAGAGAAGAGTAAATTCAATGAAACTTATTCCGTCAAACCGTCAGGCATGCATTTTATTTCAAAAGAGAAGAATAGCACACTAGCAACAGCAGCAGACCAGACCAGCATTGCCCGTGCAGAACCATGCCGTGCATTCTATTCTATTATCATTATCGTCTCGTCATACAAACAATGATAAGACAGAGAGAATGAATATATACCTAAATGAACGAGTCAAACTGGTTGGTTATGTTGTTGTGTGGCATTTTTAGTGTTTATGTTGATGGTCATGACTACTTTTGCTCCGTCTACTTTACGTACGTACAGATATTCTCCTCAATTCTTTTGATTCTCTGGTTGGTGGTGTTGCTGCTGCTGCTGTTGCTGTTCGCTTTCGTAGGACAAGGCAGTAAAGTAACAGCAGCAGCAGTAAAATAAAGCTTTACTATGGTACATTGCTGAAGAAAGAGTTAATAGGAAGGCTGGTAATATGAAAAGACTCATCATCATCATCACCAAATCGTCAAGAATCTGGTAAACTTGTTGTTTCTCTCTTCTTTCCACCGACTGATGACAATGTTAAATGCTAAATATGCATGCTTATACCTATTTGCTGTGTGGTGTGAGAGCTTGTACTTTCTTAAACTCTCCATCTATTTTCTTCTACTAAATAACTATAGCTGTACTTTTAGTGAGGGAGTGAGTGAGTGAATCCTGGTGTTGGTGGTATGGTATTTTTTTAACGATGCCAAGAGGAAGAGACATACTTGTAAAGGTATTAATACATAATACTCTTTTTCCCATAATATTCTCATCTAACTATAATACCGCTTTTACTCCTCTTATTTCTGGTCATATAGCATGGCCATACATTAAAAAATGCATGTTTTACGCTAACTTTATTTTACTATTCATGTGTGTGATGATATTGTGGCGATAATCAGTCATGACTATATTTACAATTTTATATACTAGTGCCTACATTATATGCTATATGCTAAAGCTGCTTCTTTTAGTTTCCCAGCTCCTCCACACAAGTTAAACCTTTCTCCATTTATTGTCAAAGGATGTAAAAAAAAGAGTCACATTTTACCAACGCGTGGTATACTTTCATTTTATGCTGCTCGCTGCTGCTGCTGGTATATATATTATTCTCATTTTTACTTATGCATTTATGAACACATGGCCATAAAATGTGAATGTGATAACAAAACGACAAGCAGCATGCCTACATTTTTGTACTACTATTGACATGACATGGCATAGCAGTGACATGGTATAAGGATGACACAATATGCAGTGCTGTAGTAATAGTTGTAGTAGGGTTTTTTCGCGTTTTTAACAACTGCGTTTTAATTTATACTTTTAATTTCATCTAACTTTATGCAGTATATAGCATAAACGCAATATTACAATTCGCTGCAAGCAATAATACACCAAATATTACGCTGTTTCTTTAAAAGTTTTTTTAAACCATTTAGCATATAGATTATTCCACGTTGCAAAAACGCATACATGGACAGTGCATTGCACACTCAACATTTTCGTGTTTTAGCAGAGAGAGAGATACATGTGCCAATAATAACAGCGAAATGGATGGAGTGGAATATCACACCACACCATGATGATGACGGCACTCTCAAACCAACCAACACATTTCTTCATTGTTATTTTGTTATTATTAGCGAGAAGAAAGAAGCATGCATGCCATGCCTTTTCAAGACAGATTTTTGAACAGACAGATGGATTTAGTTTTGCGTTTCAAAAAACCCATACTTGTCGTTTGGCTTTGTATTGCTGTTTCTCACACATAACTTTCATGCTTGTAGAGTGGAAGACATATAAGCGCCTATAGGTAGTTATCTGTTGAGCCAATCTCTAGGCTTAAGATTTTTGATTTCCACTATACATATTATTTGCTGTTTTTCCATTCACTCAGCTTACGGACGACGACAACAACTCAGCAGCAGCACCGCGCTGCTACCGCTACGCACCCTACTCGTACCATCGTTATACTATGAACATTTCCCTTTCCATTATTAGATCACATCCATTAAAATCTTTTTTTTGTGAGATTTTGTAGAATTCTCATTCGAGTTAAAACTGAGAAGCGGTTTACGAACTGTTGAAGTAGCTAGAAAGCATTTCAAGTGCATGTTCTTCTAAACCACATCCTCAGTAAATGGATATATTGTAGTTGTATTGTACAAGTAAAAGCCCAAGGCGTTTGATAGGTGGTAGGAATAATATTTGTATTATGGAATTATGTGAATACACCATACCACCGGACGGGATATGATGTTGTGTGTTACGTATGTACATGAATATGGTGATGAGCTCAACGATTGAATATTATTTTGCTTTTGCTGCATTAGCCATGAAACGAAACCTATATAACTTACAATAGTTAAGCAATATGATATTTTGCGAGATACTTTCTAGGATTAAAATTTGTTCATGCTTCCAACCAACTCATTTGTGTAGGTCATAATTTTGGTTACGACACGACGACAACTAAAGCGAGACGTAAACTTGCATTGGCATCTTCGGAAAATCTTCACTCGATACATGGGTGGATGAATGGAAATTTCTTGCTGCTGCATATAAAGTTTATTTATAGGTAGTAGCAAAATGCAAAGCAAAGAAAACATAAGCTTGTCCAAGTTTAAAAAAGAATGTGTTCATAATGCACAACGAGTAAATGAGTGATGCTTGCTGCTAGAGAGGGAGGAAAAATACTGGAGCTATAAAAGAAGGTGACAATATATACGTACATTGTACAACTGAATAGCTGGTGTTTGCATGCATGATCTTGTCAAAAGAAGCCAAAGAGGTTTTACGTGGTATATGGCATATACCAAAAATTCATTCCAAATGCTTATGATTTTAAGCACAAGAGGTAAAATGCAAACAGTTGCTGGAAATGGAACTTGTTTTAGAATTAAAGCTAACACAAATGTAATTAGCACTGGCTAATTTCAAGGCAAAGAAATAAAGAAACGATGCTACACTCAACTTTATACGTTTACTAATTCTAGGTATGTAGGTATATCTCTTTGATGATGAATAATGGCATCCATGCACTCCGCTTCAATGATTGAAAACTCTACTCTTTGATGAATATTTTTAACTATGCATTCGAAATGGTTGGTTTAAAAATGCATCCATAAGTGAAATTGAATACTACTTGAATTGAACTGCATAATTTGAATAAATATTGCACTTATAAATTACTAATTTACTGTTGGAACATGAGAATACTTGATTTTGATTAACGAAATACTTTGATATTACAAATAATGGACTATTTAAAAAATAAGACTGCTTACAATGCTGTTGTAAACATGATTAAATTGACATCTGACACATCAACACAGTCGGTATATTAATAGTGGCAATAGCAATGTTACGTGTTCTGTTCATCTGAGCCTTTTTCCAAACGTTTCCTCTGACATCTTTGTTTCTTCTTAAACAATCATGCCTAATTTCTAATTCACCGGTATCGCTGTTTGTACATATATACGGTTTTGGTAATGTAATGTCGCGTAGTGTAAGGTATTTGCTTTTTAAATGCCAAAATCTGTTTTCACACTGGCTACTCACAGTTAATACGGTCATAACTCTATGATGATATTATGTAATTCCTCATCAATCTAAACTGCCAACGTCATAAAACGTTCGTAATTGTAAATGGAGAAAATTATAATATAGACAATCACAAAAAGCACGTTCTGATATTTAAAAATATCCTCGTTTAGTGTATATTCTTTATTTTATAATCTTGCAACGTTATATCGCTATGAATTATTGCTATTTCATTCCAAAATAGTCAGTTTACGAAAGTACTGTACGACAGTTATCAGTGCAGCATAATATAGAAGAAACTACTTAACTTGGCTATTTTTGACTAGTCTTTTTTTTGCATTTGAAAACATATTTTGGCTCATCTGTTTAATAAATGGTAGATGACCAGTGAAAAAAATAACGAAATCAGCAAGATATATAATTACTGTATAGTACCCAATCATAGTAAAAGGTACTCATATTATGTAGGTATGTAGAACTATCAATTCACTGAATGCGCATATACACCTTGGACCTCATCAATTGTCTTTAAATCACGGAGGTAGTCAGCCTCAACAAAAGTTTCTATTTCAGCCTGTAGTTTTAATAAATTTGCTGTTGCCACTCTTGATTGAAATAATGCATCTTGAACCTGTAAAATCAAGTAAAAACAAGCAAATTATTTTTTCAGGAAACCACATGAAATACTTTTTGTAATAAATAATTTTTAAATAAAATTTTACTACAGACCTGCATTTGTGAATTGGAAAGACCCTGGGAAAGCTTATCTATTTTCTTTATACTGTTGTTAATAACAGGTGTCAGGAATTTGTCAAATATATTTGTTCGTAACGACTTATTTCTTTCCCTATGTTTCCTGAGAACAGTTGGATCTAATCTGGAAGATGACTTTGGAAGAATGATTCCCGACGACAAGAAATGGCTCCAGCTGGAGCCCAATAACCGTCCCGCAGTGAAAGTTGACATTGAGTCTTCCACAGAGTTTGAGGACACTGTGCTATCAAAATCAACTGAAAAATCATAGAAAAAACATTGTGCAATAAAGTAAATGTAATTCAATATTAAAAAGACTGAGTTATAACTAGTAGTGTAAGTGTAACTGCAAATATACAAAAATATTTATAGCCCAGTCATTTAGAAAGAGAAATTATGCAGAAAGTAACCTCCTTAGTGTTATACCTTCTATATCTGATTCAGGAGCTTCCCCAGTTAAAACAGGAATGTTTTCCTTCACAACAGTTTTTCCAGCGTTCATTAGGGTAGGATCATTAACAGGTACGACAACAACTGGCGTTTCATATTCAATATCAATTTCTCCTTCTGACTCCTCATCTTCTCCACTGACAATTAACTTTTGCGCAATAGTTACTGTCTCCATTTAACTGCCTTGAATATAAGCTGTAATCAGTTTCTAAACAATAATCTCCTCAGGTGAGAGTTTACTTCATTTATACACTACAACCAAAAACTGCTTCAGTCCTCTTTGTGTTTTGCAGACATAGCTTCTTTGTAGCGTTTTGTAATTTCAATCTGAGTCTGTAAATTGTGAAGATTTTCAATTTTCCTTTCCTGACGATCCTGTTCTCGTAAAATACCCTCGTGTAGAAAATGTCTGTGACAAATAGATTACGCACAATGAAGTTCAGAATTTTAAAATACTCATTCATTACTTCACTTGTTTATGCAAAACAACAATTGAAGCATTTTTAATCACGCTTGAAATACCTGTCCAAAACCTGCTTCCAGTGAACGTAGCCAACTATTCCAAATGCAACTACACAGGATGCTGCGAAAACTGACTTTGCCAAGGTGCTCATCCCCCTTTTTCTAGATTTTTTGTACACTTTTGATTAATCACACACAAGTCTTCTCGTACTCCTCGTGCTTGCTCAATCCGCAGGTTCAGAACCCAGAATCTGTAAAGATTGTATTTTGATGATTAATTATTGCGTTATTTATTCTCAATTAATTTATAATTTTTACAAAAAGCTTAGTGCTTCAAACTTGCACACATCATACCAACATGACGATAAAACTATACACATTACACATATCATATTGACTCTTCAAAAATATTTGGCAGCTGATGGCTAAATAATGCACATGCATGAACACACATCACGTACACATACACACCACATAGCATTCATAACAGCATATCAGCAACTGGCAAATGCACAAAATGTAAACACAAAAACAAGCACCACCACAACAGCCGATTCATAGAAATATGTGTTGAGTTCCGCCAAATAAGTGTCTGATTTCATTTGACGAAAATGTCCATCATGTCCATGTTGTTCTGAAGTTGATTCCGGTTTTCTAAACTTAAAAGTTAAAAGTTATTTGAAATCTAAACTAAAGTTCATTCATAGTGCGTGCGATCAGTACAAGTAAATGATCAATTAAACCTTCAAGGTTGAAGGTTCTCATTAGTTCAAAGTAAGTCTGTTGTTGTTTGTTGTTGAGTGAGTAATGTTTGAGTGAAATTGTGCAGAATTCAACGAACTAATAATAAGTATAATATAAAAATTGAAATATTTCTGTTAATATAAAGCAGA